>JANHFT010003936.1:47810-66407 GCA_032467955.1 Pseudoxenodon macrops
AGCAAAATCCAAGATGGCAGTGCCCAGGGAGCCACCAACAGGACCGACTCTGTGACGTCATCGCCAAGTTACTACCGGTTCTATAGAACCGGATAGAACCGGTAGGAACCCACCTCTGGTTGCACTTCAAAAAGCAGGCAGGACTACGGCAAAAATAAGTTGTGTTTACCTAATTTAATGGGCAAATTAAAGCAAAACATTATTTCATAGCATTTCTCTCCCATTTAAATTTTGTGATAACTTTGGTGGGACTTGTAAAGCTCTAGAGTTGCAGATTATACAGTCTGACTTAAGAGATCATCTTGTGCTGTAATATGAAAACATTTATTTTGATAGCACTTTTTTATTCTTAGTTGCTATAAAGTTGTTCTAGGCCACCTACTGTTATTGCTACATCTGAACACTTCAGCCACAGGTTGCAACTATTAATACACCTTCTGGGTAAATGTATGCCTAACATTGGAATTTGTTTTTCTGGATTTTGCAGATGTTTTTAAAAAGAATGTTAAATATTTGCCTGTTTTAACCTGTTAAATAATATAAACAATCAAGATTGTAGAACTATGGAAAAAGCTAACATTCTAAGTTTGGCATTTGCTTGTATAAACAAAAATGTCATTCAAAATACCGCCTAAACCTGTGCTATTTCTTTGCATTAAGAATAGGGAAAGTCTATCAATTAAACTTAATGCTAACAGGAAATTTCTGCTATGACATTGTGATATTAACATAAAGAAATATTCTATCAAAGAAAAATAATTTTCCAAATATCTAGTCTTGATCTAAAATACACCCTTAAAATAATATGTTTAAAAACCTCATTTTTTAATTTCTGGATTATTTTTCTTCTTTGCTGCATTCAAAGGGTTTTACCATCAATAAAAAATGCCAAAGTGTAAAATAATTTAACTAAAACCAAAAAATTGAAATGAAATAAAAGCAATTATACAATTATTCAAACATTAAGTTAAATTAAAATATGATTAATTTGATCTGGCACAGTGAATTGTGTAAACTTCACTATTGTGTTTTCTAATCCATAGTTTACAAAACTAGGCAAATGTACTTTATTTAATTATCATTAAACAACTAGTACATGATGCAGTGTGTGAATCCAACCTACAACTTCCAGCTTTATCTAAGATTTGAAATATTTTCTCCAATTGCTTGTCACTCTGATATTTTTTATCTGGATTTTCTTCTTGAAAAAATTGAAATGGAACGGAAATATTGTACAAAGTGACTTCATTTTATTTTTCACTTTTTGCAAATGTAATCATTTTGATAGCTGAGATCCACAGAGATCTAGACCTCAAATGTATGTTATTGGTGTTTTTTTTACTAAAAAGCAATATATATATATATATGTTTAATTTTTTGTTAGCTGAAGAGAATTATGGAATAGTATATGTATCGTTTCTTTTCTTTTTTTGCTATGGTTAAAAATACAACAATTTGCTCTGCAGCTACAAAAAAATGAAAATTCTAGACCTTTATAAAGCCTCAGTTATACTTTGCAATTTTTAAAATCCATCTGGAAATTAAGTCTTCTTTTTGAAATAGATGGCAAGAATAAATATTGCCAAAGTTTTATGTAATAGTAAATATAAAATGCTCTCAATTGGTTATCCTAATGGAGATTGGGGGGAATGGGTCAGAGGTGGGTTCCTGCCGGTTCGGTGCAGTTCACTAGAACCAGTAGCGGGAATTTTCCCCCATTCACCGAACCGGCAGCAACAGCCAGCTGGACACGCCCCCGAATCTGCCCTCCAGCTCAAAATCGGTGCTCTGGCCCCAAATCGGCCAAAAACAACCCTCTGCGCATGCGCATAGGGTTTTCACTTGGAAATGACGAGGGCGCGGCGGTGCGACTCCGAACCGGTAGGGAAGGTAAGTAGAACCTACCCCTGGAATGGGTCAATAATCATTAAAGAGTTCAGTAAAACCAGGCATTACTAGCCAACTAAATGAAAATAGTATTTGAAGGGGGGAAAAGATATATTCTGCTTTATTTAAAGTTAAACTAATCTTGAAATTCAACAAAGATTAGGCAAAATCCATGGACATGAACAAGCCAAAAGCAAAGGATTTTCAGGGATGTTTTCCAGACAAATCATTTAAAATCCATTGAAGCACTAACATCTGAGAACCTCCTCAAGGATCTGCTCAAGGATACTGCACAGTTGGGAGGGATCTTTGTGGCCTTCTCTACCTTTCTTCCACTAGATGGAGTCTGAAATTTTGCCAACTGACATTTGTAATTACTGTATTCCAAAGAGATATCAAACAATACAAGCAAAAAAGAAGGAGGAAAGGAACCCGATGTCTCAATTCAGCTTTATCTAGGAATCGTTTATTTTGAACTCAAAGGGACTCGCTTCTGGGGAAATCAGTAGAAATTGTATGGGAAATGAACTTTATTCAAAGAGAAATTAGATTTGGGGGAAATGAATTATTATTATTGAGATAAGAGTACCTAATAAATCCAACTGTTATATTTTACTTTCTATCTTATTGTAAATGATTTTAGTACTTCAGACTTATATCCTCAAAGTGAGGATATAAGATGTTGGAAATAAACTCCATTTCCAGTAACCTGCAACTAACTCTGTATAGCTTGCAGAGTTATTATTATCTGCATCAACCAGAAAGAATTATAAAAAATGTTTTGGCACACAACTCAGGATACACACACACACACACACACACACACATATATACCCATCACCTCAATAATTGAATTCATTGATCTGGCTGCTGGTTGTCCTCTTCTTCTTTTTCTTTCCACCTTTCTATAAAGAACCAGGTCATCACATCATATGTCTCCAGTATGATGATATAAATTATGCCTTGAGTAAGAAGTCTTGGTTGATTTTTCTGATGGTCCATTTGTTGTTCAACAGTTTCATTCTTCTGTCATGTTAAAAATTACAACTCAGCAGCAACTTTTTGAGGGAGGGGTTCTGGGACTCACATCCCAAATGTTTAGGATCTGCTTTCACTTTTGAATCACCGGCATGCACACCTGCTTTCCACTAAGTGTAACCCTTCCTGTAGTATTCAGTGGCATTCACTCTCTATATTAACAATAGTTCTTAACATTGAGCTACCACAAGGTGTCAGAAGTGAAGAAACCCATTTAAATTGAACTAAGTTTACAAGAACTATTGTGATTTTAAAATTGCTGGCTAGAGCTAAATTCTTGTTCATAGAAAGCAGAGGGGATTCAGGTTTATCCCCTCTTTGAAAAAGCAGCATGGAATTGCTTCATGCATCTTCCTAATTTGTTGCTAAAGTCTTTCCAACTCATCACTCTTGAGCATACCTATTCCACAAGCTGGGAATTTATATATACCGTATGCCTGCTGTCGTAGATGCCATACTAATTCAAAGAATAGAATTACTTCTGTAGTTGTCTTCTCTCTGACTTATTAGACTGTAGGATTTAGTTTCAGCGTTATAAACAGTCTTGGCAAACCGTGGCACATGTTGCTCCTGTTCCTGCACCACAATTAAAGTGGGACATTGGGAGGAATTAGCATATTATGGGGGAAAGCAAAACGATGTTCAGAGAATCCATCAGCCAACTTGCAGGATTTAAAGGTAACTCAGTAACTGACCCAGTCAAAGGAAACAGGAGGATTTGGTTTACTGGATTTGAAACAGTATTTCACTGCTTGTTTTTTGGTCTGGATGAAAGAATGGATCTTGCTGAGAAATGAGAGACTTTTACAGATAGAAGGTCATGACATGAGGTTTGAATGGCATGGATATGTATAGCGTGATAAATATAAACAAAAACAAAGCAAAACATATTTAGAAAAAGCACTAAATACAGCCCTTTTGAAGTGTGACTGTGCTAAGAGGTCCAGGGATACTGATTGACAATTGGAGGAGAAAAGAATCAGGAAATGGAAAAAGTGAAATGGAATTTTGTAAATAAAAAGGGGACCAGCTACGCAGGTCACAATTTGCTCTTCATCTCCCTTCTTAGATGTGCTTATCTTCCCAGATGTCTTCAAGTTGAATTCCTATTGTCTGCAAGGCACTAAATGAATGATGGCTGTTCTAAAACTCTTTGAATTTTTCTAGCTTAAGAAACTCTGAATTTCTCCAGGTACCTTGAATATGAAATTATTTAATTTTTTTTCTTGATTTTCCAGAGGACTGACACATCATCCAAGTGGAGGAAAGAGAGAAAATATGCAGTATTCAGAGACCTGGAAAGGAACCTCAAAACCCCAGAAGGAAAGCTAATATAACAATATAGCAATTATTTGAATATACCCTCCCACGCACACCTTGCAGCAGTGGTGGGTTGCTACCGGTTTGACCCAGATCGAGGGAACCGGTAGTGGCGGCGGGAGGCTCCGCCCACCCATACAGACGTCATCACGGACGATCTGCTCATGCACAGGTTCTGTGCATGTGCAGGAGTACCCCACGCGCACGTGTTCACAGTTCCGAACTGGTAGCGCCAGTAATTGAAACCCACCACTGCCTTGCAGTATCCTTTATGTGCAATATACTTTGAGAGTTTGCCCAGTGTGGTACAATTGGCCATTAATTCTGCTCCAAGTTACAGAGGTTGGGAGAGTCTAATCTTATCAGAGAGTTTTTCCGCTAATCAAAACCTCCTTTATATAAAGGCACACAAAGAACAGCAATATACATTCTTCTGAATTCCTAGGCAGGACTGGATGGGGAGGGGGAAACCAGGCCAAGCAAGTTATGTAAGGATGTAGCTGCAAAGGAGGCCAAGTGATAAGGTAGAGGCTATCATTAAGTGCAGACGTAGTTGGGCTTAAGGTCAGGAAGACCAACAAGACTTCTGGCTTAATGAGAATGCCTGTGATATTCAAGGATAATAGAGTACAATGGTTTTTTTTGTTAAAATCTTAAACAATCATGAAATAGAATTCGGGTTAAAAGATATTCCATAATTAGAAAAAAATTTCCTATCTACTTGGATAGCGGATATCCTCTTGGTAGCAACAGCCTGGATTTTTAAGTCTCCAACTCAGCCTATTCCAACTTTGAGTATATTGAAATTTGCTACATCATGATTAATAGCAGAAAGTGGGAACCTTGAAAAGAAATATAAAATATTAAGCAGAGCTAATCCGGGATGAAGCTAAGATGGATCTAGGGAGAATAACCTCTGAAGTAAACGACTGCCTAAGGAGCTGCTGCTACAGTTCTACAGAGGAATTGTTGAGTCTGACATTTGTACTTCTATATCTGTCTGGTTTGGTACAGCAACCAAATAGGACAGGTGCAAACTTCAGTGGATAGTTAGCACTATAGAAAAAAACAATTGTAATCAGCCTGCCTCCCATTGAGGACCTGTATACTTTACAGGTCAGAGAAAGGGCTGAGAAAATATCTATATAGACCCCTCACATCCTGGATATAAATTGTTTCAACCCCTCCCCTCAAGATGCTGCTATAGGACAAAACAACTAGACACAAAGACAGGATTTTCCCCCCATGCCATCTGCTAAACACTTAATTCCCACAGCACTGTCTTATGTCAAAGGATATTTACCCATGTAGTAGACCTGTATTTCTATTATCCTTCTCACTTTTCCTATTATCTACTCCTATTGGTATTTTATGACTATGACTTTGCTGTCTGTATCTTATGCTTTATAATTTATTACTTTGTTGCTTGTATGTGTACCGAGAGCTTATGCACCGGAGATAAATTCCTTGTGTCTCCTACTTGGTCAATAAATCCTACCCTATCCTATCCATTATTCATTATTCATTATTCATTATTCATTATTCATCATTCCATTCCATTCCATTCCATTCCATTCTATTCTATTCTATTCTATTCTTTCTTTCTTATTCCATTCCATTCCTTTCAATTCTATTCCAGTTTGCAAATGCTTTATGTTAATGAAACAGTGCTTGGAAATCTAGAAGTTGCATCCTAGCTATCTAGAGGGGCTACAATTAGGGAAAGTTCGTCTGACTTATTCCACATCCTTCCATTTGTGATGACTCTTCTACCTTCTGCAACACCTTTTTCATTCATTAAAATGAGTTACATTTAAAGCACAGTTGAGGTGAACTTGGAATGGATTTTCTCTCTTTGTAGTCATTTCTCCATCTGCATCTTGAAGGACTTTGGGATGGGAAGTCACAGAAGAATTTTCGTAGACAACACAGACCAGGGTGGTTTAAAAAAAAATAGAAATGAAGTAATTTTTGGTGCTTTGGATCAGAGGCCTAGTGCAGAGGAAGAAAAAAACAGAAGCTTGCTTGGACTAATTTAGGATCTCTGGATCTTACCTAAACTCAGGATAATGAAAATCCAATAAATGTTTGACTGCAACTTTCAGGGATAGGGTGTAGTAGGAGGATGTATGTGGTTTTATGGGTCATTGTGTGAATTACCAACCATACAACTAACATTTAAAAGATAGAAATACATGGTATTTGGTTAGAGTTCTAATCAAATTGCTTTCTGGATTTTTCTTTTTAAATGTAGATAGTCCTCAACTTATGACCACAATTGAGTCCAAGGCAAAGTGAGTTTTAACCCCCCTTTTTTTTGCCACAGTTAAGCAAACCACTGCCGCTGTTAAATGAATCACACAATCATTAAGCGAATCTGGCTTCCCCATTGACTTTGCTTGTCAGAAACTGGGTGAGAAGGTTACAAATGGTGATCACTTCACCCTGGGACAGTGCAACTGTCATAAATACATGCTGTTTGGCAAGCCCCCCTATTTTGATAGGGGGACCATGGGGATGCTGCAACAGTCATGTGAAAAACGGTCATAAGCCACTTTTTTAGTGCCTCTGTAACTTCAAACAGTCACTAAATGGTTGTAAGTTGAAGACTGCCTGTAGACATCTCAGTGAAATGAAAGGTGTGACTTTCTGCATTTTCTTTTCATTCCAGTGCAGATGTGCAATTGCCAAGTGGTTAGGACTCCAATGCTTAAAGTTGAATGATGAGATCACGACTCAATACGTTATGCAAGGTCTCAGCTGGTGCTTTAAGCCACTTAACTGTTCCCAAATATTTTTTTTAAATGTAGTCAGATTAATCAGCCTACTAATGTGTATAATGCTTACCAAAGAATTTCAGTAATGTGATGAATGGGATGAATGGAGTTAAGAATGTAGTGCTTCTTAATGAAAACAAAAATTAACAAAAATTTAAAATCAAGAAAGTTGTTCTAATTGATGAATAAACAATGTATAAATATCATAATCTGATCGGTGATCAAAACAGTTTACTCCTGCTACCACTAACATCAAAGAGAGAAGGCATTTTCCTTTCAAGGTTAGAAATAGGAGAATACAAAATAATTTGGACAATAAGACAAAGGAAGAGCAATAGCCAGCAGAAGTAAATATTAAGAATTGCCTTACTACAAGGCTTCTAGAAACTGGAAAGCCAGGGAGAATCAATTGATTCATTTTAGACTCTTTAATACTCTAGTATTAAGGACTTCCTTGACGATCTGAATAATCCTTTGATTATGGTATGACAGAAGATCAAGTCTGCCTTGACATGTCTTGGCTATTGACACAACTTGTTTCCAGTCCAAGTGCTAGCAATACATACCTTGAGAAAGAGAAGTTGCCTAAAATGCTGTATGGCTGCCAACAATTAATGCCAACTTTCTCCATCCTGCTTTTGTCCATTTGGATTTTGGGCAACTACAACTTACAGAATTCTTTACATAAAGTATCTGAATGATACAATTACATCAGGTTGGGAATTCTGTTTATTGTAATATCAGTTATATTTATCTTGGACTAAACATCTTACTATTCAGATGTAAGACAAACAAAGCATTTACCACTCGAAATCTTCATGGCCAAGTAATAATAATGTCTGTTTGTGAACAGAACTTGTAACCAACCATTGTATCTATTATGAAAACAGGTATCAGGCAGATCCATTGTTGGTAGCATCAGTGGTGGCTTGTAATACATGATGGCAGTTACATTGGCAGAGTTCACAATTGTTCAAGCAGGTATTTATTTATTTGCTAAGCCACAATACATTAAATCTGTTTAAAGATGATATTAACAAATAACTTATAAACTCATGTTTTCTCTACTGACCAAGAATCTTGAGATAGTGTTAACATTTTTCCATCAATGAATTCATTATAAGGAAAGGGCATATGATGTTTAGAATTATGCATCCACTAGAATTGGAATTTGGCATATCAATGCATTCAGAAACAATTTTCTCTCTAATGGCAATCCGCAGCATCCCATGAAAATTGAAGAATTGATCTTATTTTTCAAACCCCAATCGATTGCTTCCATTTGAAAATTAATATATTAATTCAGCATCAATCTTTTTTTTTCTCTTATGTCTGCCAAAGCACATAAAATAAGAATCATTGAAATGATATAATAGGATATAAGAATCAAGCTAATCTTTTAGAATACTGAAGCAAATGTAAATCATTCAAAACTGTTAGCTCAACAGATATTCTACAGCAAGGGTGTCCAAATTTTGCAACTTTAAGACTGTGGACTTCAACTCATGGAATTCCTCAGCCAGCCATGCTGTTTGGTGAATTCTGGGAGTTGAAGTCCATATATTGGACACTCCTATTCTACAGGTACCACTGCAGACCTCTTGTAAGGACTTGTTTTGAATTCTATAGTTCATTTTGTTGTTTTTAAGATATCAAGCATGAGAAGACGAAATATCAAAATGTCTTGCCTTATCGGAGGACTGACTCTTTGCCCATTACATCTGATTTAGCTTCTCTTGCCAGGTGTGATAGGGCCTGGGGCTTCCTGTTTCGGCTACAGTGTTTGGGAATTCTGAATTCTGAAGTTCTATATAACTGTCTGGTTGGAGGCTGAATCTATTGTGGCAGGCTAAAGGTCTTCTGAGTTGGACAGAGATGTGTCTCCACATCTGCTACCGCATCCTTTACAGTTGGAGACTTAGAAACGTAGATCTTCTCATGTTGTTTGTTTGTTTGTTATTCCACCTTTTATTATTTATACAAATAACTCTAGGTGGCGAGCATATCCAACAAACTTTCCTCCTCCTATTTTCCCCATAACCACAGCCCTGTGAAGTGGGTAGGACTGAGAAGGAGTGATTGGCCCAAAGTCACCCAGCTGGCTTTCATGGCTGAGGTGAGACTTGAACTCACTGTCTCCTGTTTTCTAGCCTGGTGCCTTAATCATTAGGCTCTCTCACATAGTAAAATGTCTGCAAGGCAGGGAAAAATAGCAACAATTATTTTTTTTAAAGCTTTTGGTTTCTTCCCCTTAGGGTACAAAGTCAGGAGTATCTGTATAGCTCCTGTGAAGCCAGGAACTGGGAGAGAAGAATTAACTGCTAAAGAATAGGATTTGGTCCACTTGCATTTCAGAGATGGGGCAGACACATTCAGCCTGAATTGGGGAGCTTGTATTGCTTTTCTATCAAGAATTACCTTGCTTCCGTGGGTTACACAGGTGCAGTTTTTATATCATTTCCACCAGCAGCAGAAAGTTGTGGACAATAGTTTTAACTGACTTTTTTTAATGTTTTAAAAATAGAAAATTTTCATGGTTCTCCTTTTCTATTGCATTTTAACAACACAACAGGGTGTATTAGATTTAGCTTTTTTTTCCCTTTGATCTTTATTTTAGTTTCTGCTATTATTAAAATTGCTTTGTCAATCATTTTATTCTGGCTCCCACAAAGGTGAAATGCAAGCATATATTTTTTCCAGAATGCACAGATGATCATTGATATCGCAGGTGTTTCACTCTTGCAATTTCTTGCTGTCAGAGACCGTGTGAAGCAAAATGTGATATATTTGCTTTTTATAGCTTAGCTTTCTACTCAATTTGAGCACTTAAAGCAGTGCTTTCTCACTCTATGTTGAATTGTTATGAAATGGAATACGTTAATGATTCCAAGCCAAGCTCTGTTACTGAAGCAGGAAGCAGAGCAAATTTTCAGCAATTTCCGTGCAGATATTAACTATGGCTCATGGTACACCGCCATTTATTTATACCCCAATTCCATTTGTAAGGTTAAAACTATGGAAAATAAATTATACTGTTTCAACTTTAATGCTAGAAAAGGTTATACCTCATAATCTGGATCACAACAATAATACGGCAGATAGCATTAACAGGAACTGCACTTATTTTTAATCTGGAAAGTGTAGTCCAGATACTACAGTGCCCATCACAGACATATTGATGGATTTTAGGACAACAGTTCCAAATCATAATGAATCATGTAGGGATATTATAAACTTTTAATGTAATAAGCTATCCTTCCCAAATCTGGTGATTTCTAGCTTGTTGAAACTACAACTCCCAGGATTCTCATATTCTTAGGGGTTTTTTTTCACTCCCTCCCTTTCTCAGCTCAATCCTCTTTGTCTTTTGACCCTGTGTAGTTTAGGTACTCACCACAATGGAAGAGAGGACACTGCAGGCTTTTAGCAGTAGATGGGCTTAAATAATTTCTGTCACAGACTTCAAATTACTAAAATTACTTTTCTTTTGCGCATCACTAGCCTTTATACCTCCTGAAAAAAATTGTATTCATAATTTCAATGTTTCTTTTCCCCCCCTCTGAATCCTTTCTTCTCTATAAAGCTACCGTATCTGCTTCTCAGCAGTTAGATGTAAGATGGGGTGTCCTTTAGCTAAAAATAAAAGAAGATAAAAGGCACGTTATAAATTTGGCATTGTTTCATCACACTGCAGCAACTTCCTGAGTTTACCTCCTCCCAAACTTACCACTTGGCCATGTTCTTTTTACATCTTCATAGGAGGCTCCAAGTAGGAATCGGGATAGTTTCAGACAGATTTTTTCCAAGAAAATAAGATAATTCAAGCAATCCCCCAAAGATCCAGTGAATTTAGAGAAGTGAAAAAGGTAACAGTTCTTGGGAAGCCGGAAAACAATAAATATCACCAACATACAGTATGTGACTGCATTTGTATAAATGTATTTCTTATTTTAATGTAAATATACTTCCTCTGCCTATAATATTAAGATTATATGCCTCAAACGTTACTTACCTTCATCAGTTATATTTACACCTCATGTTCAGCGCAAGAGAATCTAAAATTCCATTCAGGACAACATATCTATAGAGCCAAGCTGACTTTCTCCAGATATAAATGACAGGTAAAAATCAAGATCAGCATAGAGTTTATTTTCCCCCAGAGTCCTTAGCATGCTACATTAACCTGACAATTTTAATTAATGTGTTCATTTTTTTCCACAAGACAGTTTCATGCAACTTACAGCTGTTATTTACTTTACATTGACGCCATAACATTGTTTCATCAAGCCATGTGAAAAGCATAGGATTTATGGTGCCTCCAAAAAGTATCTCAGCTGGAACCACATGTGGGCAGTTCATTCTTAGTCTTTTTATGGGAATAACACCAAGACAGTGATGGTCATAAAGTCAGCAAGGTCACTGCTTAGTCCTCTTCCTATTTAATTATTTGCTTTTTAGTTGCTTATTTATCCTGAGGAGTCCTTTTGTTGAACACTGCATTCAAGACAATATCAACATTCCCAGTGGTGTAAAAGATAAGACATGTTTGCTCTTCTTTAATTGTTTTACAATCCCCCCCCCCGGTTTCTTACATGTGTGTTTATTTTTTATTTTTTGCAGTAGTAACATTCAGCACTAAAGCCATGAAATAGTAACTATTTGGCATTTTTCAGTGAAGTGCAAGAAATAAAATAAATTATGTCTTTATTGCTAACAGATAGTAACAAGCAGAGTCACTTTTTTTCCTGTAGATATATGACCCACCGTTTCTTTTTTTTCTGAAGCCCAGCATTTCTGTCACATTGAAAAATGTCACGCAAATAATCATATTACGAAGATGTGTTTAATATTCTAGAATCTGAGGAATCAGATCTTTCGTCATAGTCATCTTCTGTATAAATGGGTTGCTTTGCCACAATTGGACACCCGTCCTCTTGAAGTGAGATTCTAGGATCCTCTGATGGGCGTGTGGGAAGGACAGGAGAACTTCGGAAGACGGTGGCAGAATTGGCGGAGAAGGGGCTGACATACTGAGACCTCAGCTGATACTGCTGCTGAAGGGTCATGGTGTTCCACAAAGTAACATCATTGGGCAGAAATGGACTGGACTGGTTTCTTGCCAAAGTATTCCTCAACATCAATGGATACCGAGGAGGTTGCGGGAAGGGATGCTGTAACGGAACAGCCAATGGATTTGGTACAACGTTACTAGTATCTGCAGAAAACCTCAGGGTGTCTGGGACTCGAAAAGCAGACCCTACCGACCATTTTGAAGAGGAAATAGGATAGGAGCTCAGAGTGTGTTCAAAGAGGTGCCCGTTTGAAGGCAAAACCAGGCCTTCTGATTCTGCAGAAGTTCTGTCTCCTCCCACTAGGGAGGATCTGCTTGACAGGAGGACCTCAACAGCACTCACCAGGTCACCCCCACAGCCTTTCAAGATTAATTCAAGCACGGTTGGCTTTTGGTTGGGGAATATTTTCTTTAACACTTCAAGGGGTGGCCGGTTGGCTTTTAAGCCAAATGGCAGAGAAACTGCCCCTGATGGACCTTCAATCAAGAAATGGTTCTGCTCCGGTTGATACTTAGGGCTCTCGGGTCTGCTGTCAGTGCTCCCACTGTTTTTCTGGACTGCGTAACCACCCTCATCAACGGAAACTATTTCAGGGCTCTCCGGAGTGAAGCTGCTCTTGGTCTTGGTCACCTCTGGGGAACTCCTTTGGTCTGTATCTTTGTCACTGTAGGCCTCAGTACTGTCTCCTCCACTGACGTCACCCAGTCGCTCTTCTGTCATGTCTATAAAACAGAGGGCAGCTTTGTTATGCCACTGAGAACAAAGACATTATCATTTCTGTGTACATTTTTTAAGTATTACAAACACTGAATCCTTGAGATTATAAATAAATTGTTCTAGATTGCAAATATTAAAAAGGTGTTGATTTATAACAGAGATAGGGCATTGGCTCACTTTATCCATTTATAATTACTTCGGTTATTTATTTTCTAGATATTACGCTTTGCTTGCACCACAGACCACAGTCACAAATACATTGGAAATGAAAATAAGGAAATCATGTGCCCATTTGCTACTTCCCATAACACTTGTTGTAGATCACTTACCTATTATTTACCACTACAATATTGTATGTTCATACAATTATATAACTAAGAATAAACCAAGTGTATCATTGAAGCATTTTTAGTTCATTTATTAAAAAAACACTGAGTTAATGAATCTGTGATAAAGTACTCCATCAATCAGCCATCACTAAATCCTGAAGAGAATTTTAAAATTTTGGTCACAGTTGTCAAGACATAGGTCAAAGGCCAACTTGAAGTCTGGAAAACATGTATGCTCTCATCTTTATTAATTTCCAAAATAATTGTTCCGTATTTCTGAAACCTCATCATGGTTCACCAAAGGGGAAGGAAGGTGAAAAAGAAGGTAGATTTTTCCTTCCAGAATGCTTGTCTGATGAAGAACTCTTAAATAGTCAAAAGTTTCTGTATTGTTTAATAAACCCCAAACTGGTATTATTAGTAAGGGCTAGAGTTCTGTTGATACGGGATGGCCTTTTCATATCTGCTAGGATTAATTTTGAAATAGTGTTTTTTTTTAAATAATCTCCTTGACTATTTTACAATTTTCTTTATCCTCATTTACATGACTTGGTGGTACTTAGCAAATAATAAAATAAAAAATAATAAAATAAAAAATAATAAAATAAAAAAAATAAAACCACAAAGCAAAACAAAAATCAGATAAATTAAGATTACACACTAATCCTGAGCTTTGCCTTTATTTGATTTCCCTGTGCAGTTCACCAAGCCACACCTCTTTGTGAGAAAACCACAGACAACATGAATGGGTTCTGTTGAATGAAACGTCCTGTAGCCTGTTTTCCTAAGACACTCCTTCATTTTAGCCTATATTCTTAGACTTCTTGCTAAAATGTAGTAAGCAAGAAATAGCACACCTGTTGTTGCACACTTACACACTAGACTAGGGTAGGCAACCCTTTTTGATCTGAATATTCAGTCTTATGTAGTTTGCTGAGGCTCCACTCACTTGAGGCAGGCACAAAAACTATCAGAACCCAGAAAACTAACAAGCAAGGGAAAAATACCCACCAGAATACATGAATAACTATACATTATATACTTTATATCATGGTCATGTAAATCATGTACTACATGTAAATCCTAAAAAAGTTAATATATCAATTCCCCTTTCCCTCACCTATAATCCCTTCAGGCAATTTATTCTAAATATTCTACAGTGCTTCTAAGTAGGTTGCCATTTAAAATGTAATTTTATGTAAAAATGATCTGGAGATTCAATACATATATCATTATTACAAATAGATAGATATCTGTTTCATTCATTTATTTAAAGCAAATGGGAGGAAAAAGATAAGCAGAGAAGGTTGTAACCAAAATAGTTTTTGAAAAGTAAATAGGCATTCTTGTTCATTAGCACATTTGTAACCAAGACAAAATAATTATTTCATCTGAATCTGCCAATTTTTATGCAGCAGATTGTATAAATGTTCACGTTGCAGTAAATAGAACCAAACCCAAATGGAAGTCAAGAAGAAATATTTTATTACAGTTTTAAAATGCCAAATCTTTCAGGTGAAGATTTTGTGTGTCAGAATTCAACAAGAATTCCAGATCTATTTATCATATTGTATATTTTGTTTTATAAATTGTATGTATGTTGTTAAGCCTACGTTACAATTGCAAATCATCCTAAGTGTTGGTCCAGGGCCTCCAACCTTGGCATCTTTAACACCTGTGGATTTTAATTCCCAGAGCTCTATGGATTCTATGAATTCCCCAGCCAGCCAAATCCACAGATCTTAAAAGTTTCCAAGCTTGGACAACCCTGGTATAAACATATCTGTTTGTTATTTATTTGATTTTGACTTTAGGTGTCGTGTGAACCCAGCCATGGTGATTTATAATCCATGCTTAATTTATTCTGTAAATCCAGCCTATTGTAGTTTATTCAACAATCCACACTTAGGACTGTCGTGGTTTAGCATGGTGTCTGAACCCGTTCAGAAATTCTTGCAAAACATGTAAAAGAACTTGGAGAAGCTGGATCTCCAGTTGGAGCCTGTCCAAAATGACCATCCATCATCCAGGAGCAGCAGCCTAGCCCCCTGGAGCATGTAGGGATCTTTTGACGGATGGAGATGTCCTCCTCCCTTCTCCTAAGCCGTTAAGCAGAAAAGTGCTGACTAGCTGGCAGGGATGAATTTCTCATCAATGAGCTTTGATTGTATTTGGTAAAGAAAATGCCTGTTGCCTGGTAACATTTCACTTGAGCCTGACCTGCTCCAAAAGTTATTGCTACCCGATTCGATTTACACTGTCCTCTGTTGATTACTGTAATCTCTTAAACTGGGAGGTTCATACATCAGTGGGGGGGAAATTGTGTGCCTCTCCCCCTCAGATTTATAAGCTTTGAAGAAGAGTCAGACAAGGCAGCCCTGTTTCCTCAAGCAGCGGAGAAATCAGTGCAGCCCTCAAACCTCTCATGACCAGGAATGTTGCCCACACACAACATGTTAAGACCACAACCTCACACGATGTTTAGGTATCCACTAACAGAAACCATGGAAACCATTCAATGAATCAAGAAACACGGCACTAGAGACAATCTTGCAAAGGCAACAACCTAAGTGGAGGATGAGTACAGACAGAGATAACTTGGCAGGAAACTGAAAACTAACACGTCATGCATATGTACCCATCAAAGCTATGAGCATTTAAATTTCATTGATTTCAACATGTGCTTACATTTCTCCCAGGGCAACAGGCTGGCTTCCAGCTGGCTATTAGCCAGCATGATTACAGTGGTGATCGACTTCCTTGGAACTGAGAAAGGAGAACTCTTAACTATTCCTAGGATTAGGGAATGAATTTTCACCACTGCAATTGTAATAAATGTTCCATAGAACTAAGTATCATGGTACAGCTAGTAAAGCTTTGATTGACGCAAATATTTTTATGTCATCTCACTAATTACTTTATACTAATTCTAATTCTCTAGGGATTCTGCTCTTAAAGATTCTCTGTTCTTAAGGATTGTGTCAGGGAATCTTCACCCATTCAATGAAAACAATTAAATCAATGGATTTAAAAAAAACACACCCAAATGTTAAGGGAATTGTGTTACATACTTTTCTTTTTGAGTAAGTTTTGGTTTGAACTGAAGTATTTTGTGTAATCCATCTTGTACGTGGCATTCATCATGGACGATGATAAGGTTTGAATAGTTCTGATATGGTCATTGATATCTATCTAACAAGAGCAGGAATAAATTAGGTTTTTAAATTGCCAATTTGTTCCAAATTATCCTCTTCCCATTTAGGTCTAACTGGGAAAGGTAGAGACCTATTTCAAGAGAAATGCAGCTAAGAATTACAGTATTACATGGTTCTGAAGCAACAGTATAACAATATACAACCACCTGGAAAGTTTCCTAATATATTATGTATATCCACTTTATGCTTCCTTTCAGAGGTGACCTCAAAGATGACTCCAGGGGGAAAAAATCAAATCCCTTGATTTTCGCTAGGGAAAACCAATGAATCAAGCAACATGGCACTAGAGACAATCTTGCAAAGACAAACCTAAGTGGAGGATGAGTACAGAGAAATGCTAGCTATATTTGCTTTATGGAAAAGGAAGTCACTTCTAAGACTACAAAACTACTGTAATAGCTCCCTTCTTAACCTCCAGCAGTAGGACAGGGTCTTCTTCACTGCCCAAGTTACAACCTCTCCCTTACTGGTGAGAGAAATTAATACACACACACACACAAACATTGTTTGCCATTAATTAAAATTCCTCCTTCCATTAAATTCAGTTAAAAAAATTTCTCGGCAAATGCAAAAAGAAATATAAAGAAAGACCAGATTTCCTTACCCAGAAAGTAAAAATAACAAGAATGGCAAATATTACAAACTTTAGTGAAGGGTTTTGAGCTAAGAACGGAGAAACCATTTCTAGTAGGAAAAGATGGTGTTTTAGAAGATGCTTCAATATGAAGCTGAAGATGCGATGCCCAGAATGCTATGCACACTATTGCCCCAAAGAGCAAGGAAACATTTGATGAGAATAGGTTGAGATCCAGAAGAGTCTGATGCTGCCAATGCTGCCAAGGAGCAAGTCTTGCCCGCTGGTGTGCAAACAGATATTGTGCAATTGTCAAATCCAAGTTCTTCCATTTTAATGAAAATATATATATAATCACCAAAGTCTATTGAAGTAAATAAAAAGGTAACATACATTGTAGAATCAGTGCTATCCGAAGACGTCTCCATGGTCATGTGGCCGGCATGACTAAACACCAAAGGTGCACGGAACGCTGTTACCTTCCCACCAAAGGTCCCTATTTTGCTACTTGCATTTTTTTACGTGCTTTCAAACTGCTAGGTTGGCAGAAGCTGGGACAAGTAACGGGAGCTCACTCCATTAGGTGGCGCTAGGAATTCAAACTGCCAAACTTTCTGATTGACAAGCTCAGCGTCTCAGCCACCGAGTACCAGTCCTTTAATCATGCTTAGTGACGGACGTTCCAGTCCCAGCTTGGTCATAAGTTGAGGATCACCTATAAATACTCTAGCAATGCCAAGGCTCCCTTCTAGCCCATTGAGATTATAGTCAGCCATTCAGTCATGTCCAACCCTTGGCCACTCAATGGATGACCACTCTCCATGCCTCCTTCAGATCTGCCACGGTCCTCCCGGTGTCACCCTTTATAGTGTCCAGTCTATGGGCCCCAGGGCAGCCCCTTCTGGTCCATTGCTTGTTGATTATTCAGCCTTGACAGCTGGATTTGTATCCTGTAAATCTTTGGATTTGCAGACTGTGCATCGTATCCACCATGGCTTATAAACTAAGCAAGTTGGAACAGGAAGTCGAATATACCCAAATGAAGAATTAAAGCAGGAATATAACTTCGAGATCATAAAAACAGGAAGGGCTGCCAAAAGTGCAAAAAATATTTAAAAAGTGCAAAAATCCAGACGGCGGCAGCAATGCAGGCAGCCCACCGCCCTTCGCTCTGCCTCTTCTACCTACCACGCCCCCACCCATCACCACCCTGGACTTCAACTCCCAGACTCTATAGCGCGCCTCGCTGCGAATCCTGGGAGTTGAAGTCCAACTCCCTCCTGCTCGCTAAGCGACTCTGTAGCTTCCCGCCTCCTCCTCCCCTTACTCGGCGGGGACCTCCCTTTTCCGACCAATCCTCGAGCGTCTAACAAATATGCAAATAAGACACCCTTCCCTTTTTCACAGAGCCGGGCAGAAAGGCTCGAGACGGGCCCGCCCCTTTCGCCTGCCCAAGAAAAAGCATGTGTGCCCTGCGCGGGTTGGCTGGCGAGGCCGTTGACGCCTCCCTCCTCCTCTTCTCCTTCTTCACCCACCACCTCCTCCCCGCGAGGCCCGCGTGCCGGGGATCGGGCCGCGCAGGCGCAGTGCGAGGGGGGGCGGCGGGGAGGGGAGGGGAAGAAGGCCCTGCTGGCAGCCGCCAGAGCAGGCCGCGGCAGGACGGGTGGG
>JANHFT010003936.1:76741-87562 GCA_032467955.1 Pseudoxenodon macrops
GCAAACAAGCAAAACAAAACTGTTGTCCACCACTTTATGCTAAATTAAATAAAACTTGTCATAATGCCCAATAATTCTCCACCCTTCCTCAGCTGAAAGCTTGAGGTTAAGAAAGGATTTGTGACATTTTTGCACTGCTATCAAAAGCAGATGATGGTTGAGGCCACATGACTAGGTTGGAAGAGAAAAGGCTTCAACATTGTCCTGTGAGCTCCCTCCTTAAAAGAAGTGGGGGATTTTCATGGGATAGAGTCCAGCCTTACAAGAGCATCATGACTGGTAGACCAGACGTGCTGCCATTTTCCACTACAGAGCAGGAACACCATAGGCTTGATTGATTAATTTTCTCATTAAACCCATCTATATCTGGAGAAAGTGAATAGAATTAATAAAGGTCACTGATCACTGGCCATTCATAAATATTTGGTGACACCTTTCTTGTTCAGGTCCCACCTCCCCGCCCCTTTCGCGAGGGGGCGGGGCGGAGACGCGGGAGGGAGGCTCCCGGGCCCCAAGGCCGGTCGGCAGTCGGGGCCGCGAAGCAGAGGCGGGGGGTCCTTTTCCAAAACCAGCGCGGCGCCACGGCAGAGTCTTCCCCAAGCAGGGTGGCGATGGCGATGGCCGAAAGTCTCTAGGGCGGCCGTCCTGTGTCTCGGGGTGTGTGTGTGTGTGTGTAGATATCTGAATAAACAGGCCAAAGACCGACAAGGCCTCGGTTCTGGAGAAGCTCCAGAAACTTCTCCAGCATCCCGGGAGCTTCTCCAGAATCTACCCGATCGCAAGAACCGATCTGAGGGGTTTCCGTTCGCCAGGACTCTGAACGGCAGCCCTAGAGATTTAGGGCCAAGGGAGAGCGCGAAGATTTTCAGCCGGCCGGGGAGAATTCGAGCTGAGGGGTTCGCCTCAATTTTGCCTCTTCTTCTCCCAAAGGCGGAGAGGCGTAAGCTCCTCCTCTGCCGTACTTCGAAAGGGGAATCCGGGCCCAAAATCTGATTTTTCCGCTCTTAAAAAAAACAGCAGGAGCCGAGGATCCAGTCGGGCTGGGTGGGTTGATTTTAGGAACCGAAAGGGAGACAGACGCAGGGCCAGATCCTGAGAGAGGCCTATTGCGCGGTCGCCGAGCTTCTTCCAACTCCAAACCAGGTTGCCAAAGCCCTTCGCGCCCTTTCGCTTTCCACAGCCTCCCCTCTCGGCCCCTCCAGGCCTGTAAAAGAAGCACCACCACCATTATTTCCCCCCCCCCTCCGCCCCCAGCGCGCTGAAGAGGCAGGCGGGGTAGCTGCCTGTCGCTGTTTTCCTACGGCGGCTGCCTGGCGAAGGAGACGCTGTTTGGGGCCTGGTTGCTCACCTGGAGCAGGAGCGCGACTCTAGACGTCTCCAGAGGCCCCGCCGCGGTCATTTCCAGACTCCTCTAACGAGAGGTCAAGGCCGGGAAGCGCCGGCCGGCCTGGTAGTGCGAGGAGCCGTCCGGGAGGCCGCTTTGGTCGGCGGCTGCCCATATTTGTGGCGGTGGGGAAGGAAGGAAGGAAGGTCCCGATTTCCAGCCAGGCGTCATTAGTTGCCTTAGTCCAGCCGCTTGGAGGCCGCCGCCCTGCAAGAAGCCTCACCGGTGTTGCAAAGGCCTTCGCGGCGTTGAAGCTTTGTGGAGAGCTGCGACGGACGGTACAGGCGGCCTTTCGGCTCCCGGAGGCGCTTCTCGGGGGGAAAGGCGAGGAAGGGTCTTTCAGCGATGCTGGAGTTGGTGCGGCGAGGAAGAAGCGGGCCCCTTTCACGCCCCGTCAAGCGCGGAGCGGCCTCGAGTATGAATGCCTGGGTGTAAAACGCACTCCGGTCCCTCCCGCCGCCTCGACCTCAAGCTCCGTAATTTCCAGAGATTGCGGCCAATGCGGACTGAGAACGAGGCCGTTGAGCACAGGGGGGATTTTAATCTGCGTTTGGGAAAGGACGCCGCCGGCTAACCCTCAATCTAAGAGCCATTTTCTCTCTCGCGTCATTCTCCTCCCGCGCATTTTACTTATGCAGTC
Organism: Pseudoxenodon macrops; assembly: GCA_032467955.1. NCBI lineage: Eukaryota > Metazoa > Chordata > Lepidosauria > Squamata > Pseudoxenodontidae > Pseudoxenodon > Pseudoxenodon macrops. The sequence goes on from JANHFT010003936.1 coordinate 78,766, forward strand.
GGAATAAAAACTAGTAATCCTTCGGCGGTGTTGTTTTGTGTGTGTGTGTGTGTGTGTGTGTTTGTACTAGCTTCTTTGCAATTCCTTGAATTGGAAACCAACCACACTTCAGCGAACCATTTGGAAGAATGTTCATTTTACCTCTTGTTAAGTAAATGCGCTTAGAATCAGATCTCAATTCTGAAATTAGGAATGCGAAGTTAAACGAAACCAGCCAGATTTAACTCACCTAAGGAATGGGGCGGAGAAAAGCCCCTCTTAAATAGATTTATATGCAAGGATTTAATTTTTTTTTTTGCCTGCTAGTTAACAAGAGGCAAGCCTGCTGGAATTGGTTCAGATTTCACGTGTTTAAACTTCAGTCTTTATGCAAGTAGATTTTTGGACTCAGTTCCAAGGGTAAATTGTTACCTGGGGATTTTTTTTTTTGGGAGGGGAGGGTAGCTCATTCTCACACTGGTAAAGGATTATGCTTTTTCACCATTCTGCATGTTCTTAAAATGAATTGGCTTAATAATTTCATTAGAACCAATTGCCAAAATGTGTGCCCATTAATGGAGTAAATAGGCAATGATTAATTTCTGTAATTAACATGATTGGGTTCATAGCTGTACAAGTGACTTAGTTTCAGCTGGATAAAATCATGGTGTCACAAATACATGAAGAAACAAAAATATAAGGCATTCCTTATAAAATAATGTAACACCTTAATATACATGCTATAAGCACAGAACCTACACACTCTTACATTAAATTACTATGTATTAGATAGCCCTCATTTCTTCAAGCATTTGTAAATAGGTTACACTTTGCATATGACGAAAAGCAATCTTAATGCTGCTTAAATGTATGCAGTGGTGTAAAAAAGGAATCCAAGTTGTAAATTATTAATGAAATAGTGTGTCCACCAAAATAATTCTATAAAAAGGGTGTACATGGGAATAATGAACTGCAAATAGATTTAAAATCATGCTATTTTTGGTTTTTAAGGTTTTACTGCCCTTTTGAAACCAGCAAAATGCAAAACAAAACACTCCAATACTTATTCTTAGGTGTTAGGGTTACTTGTGCTATTGTCAACATTTGTTGTATACAACACACACACACACACACTTAGATAGGAAACTCAAAATTGTTAGTTTTATGTCTTTTGGCTTTGCTCTAACCCTCAATTATGGATATTAATCGGAAACAAAACATTTTGATTGAATTGCCTTTATAGTACCAATTCTGCATGACGCAGACACCATCATCTAAGCTAAATTACTACACATTTAATTAACATAGCAATTCTCACTCCTAAGATATATATGCCTTTTCAATCAACCCTTGAAAAAAGGTTAAAGGGGAAACAATTATTTAACCGCAAGAAATGCTGATATAAGCTTCAGCAATTTTCTCAAAGGTGCCAATGCAAATGTGTTAGGTACAAAATACAAATATGTAAATTAACATTTCATTCCTATAAAAATGTATATGGGGATTTTTCTCATTGGCTTCAGTAAGGGTAGTAAGGTTAAATTGTACGTTTTTTGCAGTTAATGGCTGTAAATAGATTTTAAGTGTTCAAGTTGTATTATGTTGTGAATCTGAGTTGGAATCTCTCATTTTTTGTTACTTCTTGTTTCTTCTAATTATATACTCATTTCATTTTCCATTTTATTCTGCAGCGTTCCAATAGCATAGAAAAATAGGTAGCTCTAGATTTTTAAGCTTCCCTGAGTAACCAAGACCCTGGAATTTTGCAGATACTATCTTCTCTTCTGGAATAGGGCAATTTTTCCATTGTTTCTTAAAATATTTTAAAGATGATTTTGGTAAAAAACATTCACACATGGTGATAATGGTAAAGTACAACTCTCAAATTCATATATGAAAATGATTTAAAAGACACTTGAGGACACAATATTAAAAGGGTAATGGAATTGCATCTGCTATATGCAGTTCTGTCTTTTCCCTTTAAATGTGTGTAAAAATACCTGGTGTTATTGTGGAGGTGCTTTTGATACATTCAGAAAAATAATTTGCTTTTTTGGCTCATTGTATTGGTACTTACAGATTGAGATAAACTGAAATAACAATTGCAAATTCTTGTTTGAAGCAGTTTTATTTTCCCAATATATTGCATCCCACCCCTACCTCCCAAAGGCAGGAAGATAAATAGATAGCAAAATCTGAATTCCTCATATCAAAAGGACCAAAGTACTGTCAGTTCCTATTTTATACTTTCATTATTTTTGTCCTTCAAGGATATTTCCTGGTTGTTACATGAGGTCAATTATATTTTGGAAAGTGAGCAGCTCGATCTCCAAAGTTTAGACCAGGCTTCGTGTAATTATTTCCATATATCTAGACTGTATTTGGGAAGCTATTATAATCTATAAAGATGAGAAACTATTCCCAAATGGATATTTAATACCTTGAGGCTGGACAGAATTTCATGATACACATTCAATTTGGAGTATAAATGATGTTTTGTTTATGTAAGTTACCACTCTGAATTTTTCAATTGCATTTGTAAATAGGTATAGTTAAGTCACACTCAATTAAAAAGAAATGATATATATTTTGAAGAGCCCAATAGCAAATTAATAAGCTTAATCAGATACATGGAAGTAGCTAAGTGAGCTGTAGGCACTATCAGACTTATTTCTGATTGTTGGACTAACACAGATGTCCTGTGCAATAGATATTTGGAGAGTAGGATTCCTTACCATTTATTTTGCTGGTAAGGTTATCCTGTGTATTTCTTCTGATAATTCCATCTGAATTTGTTTTTAATAGCAAAGTGGTCCTAGATTACTTATATGGCTGGGCAACTTTTGGTAATGTATTAAAGAGCAGACCTAAAAGAGAAACTTGATATAGAACGTAATCTGACCCTTGTGTAGTACCAGGGAGGTGAGGATGCTTCTAAATTAATCTTATCCTTGCCAGGGTTGGACTGGCACAGTGGCATTCTTTCATACAACAAACACCCCCACCTTTCCTCCATCGTTGCATGACGTTCTCCTTGGATGATGGAGGGAGGAAAGAAAGAAAGAGACGACTGAGCTCAGGAGGGAAACTGTGAGCTCCACTAGGAAATCCCAGCTCTATATTTCAACAGTTGAGAAGGAAAACCAAGGGGGGGAGGCATTGTCTTGGTTGCAGTTGGCTGTTAGCTGCCCAGCTCAGCCGCCTTGTCCTTAAGATTCTTTTCCTTGCCCTCTGCTCCAACTATGTGTCTGTCACAATGGCAACAGCAGCAGGCTGCAGCAGAAGGCGCCCAACTGCAGTCGCAGGCTGACAAGTGTGATAAAATGATCTTCCTTAACTAAACTCGTAAAGCACCGGGCAATAAAACTCAATCTTCTGTAAAATCCAATTAAGTCATTATCTGACTGATTGTATCTTTAATTGAAAACAGAAGTGACAGTAAATTTCTGTGATATATCAGGATCAATCGATACCACTATACAATTCAGCCTCAAGAAGTGATTTATAATGTCAAACCCATATAGGTAACTCCACATTATTCTCTCTAAAACCACTGGTGGATGAAATTAAGAGTAAGTGCATTTAATAAAAAACAAGATGGTCAGGTTATTGATTACAACAGATGGGGGCGAAATCAAATAAATGTTTTCAAAGCACAGAGTGAAGAAAATACAAGTAATTTCTTTTTTTTTTTCCTGTTTAATACATCTTACCAACTATGCACACACAAGAAAATTTGGTCATCAATAACATTTTTATTTCAGTACTACTGCAACCATAGAGAACAATGAATTCTTTTAAAGAGCAGTTTTATTTCTGGTTGGTTTCTGTAACTAAGAGAAAGTACATGCTAAGGCATTTTTAACAGAATATTGAAAAAAAATCTATAATAACTTTTAAAAGGCCATTTTTACTTGGAGCTAACATTGTAGCAAATAGCTTAACTTGTACAAACTTTTTTTTTTACATTTTAGGCTAGCAATAGAGGCTACATCTGGCCAAAATACAGTGTCTTCCATTAAAACAGAACTAAGAAAATTCCATTACAGACCTTTTATTAATTAAAAATACCATTCCTGCTTAAACTTTTATCTATTTTTATATATCATGAAAGGAGGAAAAAAGATCCTTGGGCCTGTAAAACATCGAATCTTACATCTCAATCTTAACTCGTGCAGTACATTCTTAAAAAAGAGCAATTCTGTTTCAAAATAGGACACTATCTATTTCTCAAATTTTCATATTTGAAATATCTTGCTTTTGAACACCATTAAAGAATTAATCAAACCCTTATGTGCTGGATACATCGATTATGAGCAAATATAAGTATCTTTTGCGTACGCTGAACTTTGATTACATTTTATCTACAAAACAATCTACAAAATAATCTTTAATTTTATTTGTATACTGTTTATTAGTCAAAAAAGGTCTTTTAAAAAAACAATTAGAGAATGCCAGAAAAAATTATGTCAATATACTTAAGGGTAAATGCTCTTGCAGCCCTTTACACTATACTATTCTCATTCTTATCTAAGACTGAAAATCACAAAGTGCAGAACAAATATAAAGGGAATAAGTGAACATTTTATCAACAGTTATTTCAGTCATCTGTCATCACAAAACAGGCAAACCCAAATTAACACGGAGGCACTTCTTCCAGGGAATCCACACCAGGACTTTTATTTTTTCCCCTCCCATCTCTGCTTATTCTCCATCTTCCATAACAGAATGAACTGGAAAGGTGCTGGAGTCAGAGGCGGACTCACACTCCAGCACAGCCTTGGTACTTTCATTGCTGATGGGAGAACTGCTGGAAAGGGAAACCAAGCCAGAATCTTGACTACTGGGTGGTGAAAATACTAAAGAGGCAAAGGGATAAAGGTAAAGGAGAAAGAAAAAAGGGAATGGCAAGTTAAATGACACGGAATAATAATATTGTACAACTAAGTTGTGTTACATACACCCATGGACACATCAATATGCAATGAAGGTCCAGAACTGAGCAGTCCTATACATGTATAATATTTCAATTTCAAATTCAAAATGGAGGTGGAAGGAACCTTGGAGGTCTTCCAGTCCAACCCCCTGCTCAAGCAGGTGACCCTATTCCATGTAAGACAAGTGTCTGTCCAGTCTCTTCTTAAAAAACGCCAGTGATGAAGCACCCACAACTTCTGAAGGCAAAAGCTGTTCCACTGGTTAATTGTCCTCACTGTTAGGAAGTTTCTCCTGAATTCCAGGATGTTTCCTTCCTTAATTAGTTTCCATCCATTGTTTCTTGTCCTATCCTCTGGTGCTTTAGAAAATAAGTTGAACCCCTCTAATAAGATCAAAATTAAGGTGGGTTTTTTTTTGGAAAATATTTTTATTTTCATTATTTTCTTTGGAAAATAAGTTGGCCTCCTCTAATAAGATGGAAGAGAAGGACTACAAAGTTAGTCCAAGGTTGAAAGTTACAAAAGACTCAGGATATCACACTTGCCTTTTTCTAGGGATACCCAGATTCATTTAGTTCACCCATTTTCCCAGGGAAGGATGGAGAGGGAGGAGACGCTGCCCACGGTGAGTCATAAAACATTAACTTTATTTATTTATTTCGTCAAACATATATTAGAAAATAGATACAATTATTGACAAGATTATGAATACATGAGGTAGATTCGGATAAAAGGGAATAATAGGACAGAGACAGTAGGCACGCATATGCGCTTATGCACACCCCTTGAATCATAAATTGAATGAAACTTGAAACTGATCATGCATGGTACTAGATTGTTTGCACCTCAGATAAACATACAGGTATAAATAGTGAAGATATTCTAAACTCTTTGCAGGTCCATGCAAAAACTGGACAGCATCTCCCACTCTCTGTTAAGATTCTCACAATTTTATGAGCTGGATGATAAGGGAAAGTCAGAAATTTGAAAAAACTTGTGCCACCAAAGCATCTCCAGAACGAGCAAATGCACCCCTAGAAACTCTGTGCTTGTCATATAAGCTGACAATCTATGGGAAATAATGTTTATGTATTAACTAACCTCTTCTAATTTCAATGAAACAACTGAACGATGAATCTATTGTTATTTTATGCAGCATAAAACAAAGACTCCTCCTTGAAGTTCTGGTAATACCTGAATTAGATTTATAAAGACCATGAGATTGTTTTATTAAAATCAAAAGGACTTCATATCTGCTTAAGGCTTGGAAGAATAGGAGTTTTCCTTAACATTTTAAAAAAGTGGACTGTAGTAAAAGCACATGATAAAACCAAAATGTAGACGTAAAACAATTGCATTACAGAACAGCAGTAGCATCAGTAAACAGAAATACCTACAAGACACACCGACTGAAAAATGACACATGCATCATATCATAACACAAATGATGCAATTATCTGATGTCATAAAGTCTCACAGAGGTACCAAATTTATGTTTCTCATGACACATAACACAGGACCTCCTTGCCTCCAGGCAGATGTCAGTGACAGTACGACTTAACCAATCAATACATTTCAGAAACATTAACATCAATGTTGAGACACATTTCGAAGCTTAAGCCAATTAGATGGCAGACCAATATTCCAGGATTATCTATTTTGCATTCAATTTGAGAAAAGGCTACCTAAGTTATCACCAACATGGTGGAAGAAACTGCAGAGAAGGACATTTGCATCAAATATGTTCCAACAAAAGGTATAGACAGTTCTTGAGTTACAACCACAACTGAGAATTTCAGTTGTTAAACAAAGCTATTAAGTGAGCCAATTTTATGACCTTTTTTGCCATTAACTGCAAATCTCTTGCAGTTAATAACACAATTGTTAAAACGATTCTGGCTTCCCCCATTGACTTTGCTGGTGCAGGCCGACTGAGAAGGCCACAAATGGCACTCATATGACCCTGAGGCAGTGCAACTGTCATAAATACACGCCCTTTGCCAATTTGGTCATGTGACTGTGGGGACGCTGCAACAGTTTTAACTGGTTGTAAGCCACTTTTTCCAGTGCCTTTATTAACTTTGAATGGTTGCTAAACAAATGGTTATAATTTGGGGACTACCTGTAATCTTCCCTCAATCAAGCTTAATTTTAGATGTTCAGATGACTATATTTTCTTGGCAACAATACATTAGTCAATAGAGAGGAATGCCTTTTCAATTTCCCAACAGAGCCTACAGTCCTGAGATTTCCTGATGTCCTTCAACCCATGTATCATCCACATTTAACACATTTGACAAGGGGCTGCCTCTTGGTGGAGCAGGGAAAAAAAAGCTAATCCATTAGGGTCTTATTAAAAGGTACGGGGAGCTCACCTTGAAAAAAGGTAGCAATGCCTGTTCTTACACTGCAGGAGTCAACTTGACTTCAACTCCATTTGAACTGACACTGCTACTTATTTTTGAAAGGGCTCCAATAATAGGCAAATCACAAAGAAAACTCAAGCAATAACTCAGCTGCTGAATTCCTAGTTGCTCTTAAAGCCCCAGAAAAATGTGGTAACTCAAATGGAAATCACAGATGAGTTCCTTTGTTCATATGCATTTTGCTAATATGGACTCTTTATGCATCTGAAGAAACAACTGCGCGCATGCGCATGCACATACACAGACAAAATCCAGTTTGGACTACTGGATATAATTCAGGGAGAAGCCATGCTTATTCTACGGACATATGGCCCCCAATTCTAGAAAAGTGTAAGAAACAGCATTAGCAATTATAACAAGGTTGAAATTGGAGGTATATTTTGCACATTGGTGTGTGTGTGTGGGGGGGAGTGTTTGCTACTATGCAAGTACTCCCAAGGAGTCCTAAATTCTAGTTGTCAGGCCAACTGTCTCTCCCCCAACTGAGTGATTGCCTCTTTCTTGGAAGCCCAACAGTAATGCTGTACTGAATTTGCTTTTTAATTTCTCAGGAGTTTTTCTTTCATGCAAAGAACATTCTGGGTTTTTTTCTCTCTCTCTTATTCTCCAAGTGCTTGGCAAAGGCTACAACTGCTGATCTTACTTTCTCTTATCTTCCCACCACACTTCTTTGTCTGAAAAAGCCCATAAGGAGTTCTCTCTTGGTATCTTCCCTAGAAATATAACAAAGTGCGGATGCCAAGTAGGTTACCAATTCCTTGATAGATGACTGCACAGTGTAAGATAGGGGACACGCCTGCCTTGGCTACCTTATATTCCACTCAATTTAGAGATTCAGTAAAGCGCTCATCTTTGAAAAGCAACTTGAATTAGATTCTTTTTCATCAAATTGAGAATTGTCAGGGGGAAAAACCCTCTCTTTTCCTGCTCAGTATTTTCTTTGTGGGAGGGATATGCCCTTGAGTCAGTGCTGATTCCTGGCTACCAGAGAAATCCCTGCAGTTTTCTTGGCAACACTGGCAGAAGAGAAGTAAACATATATACACCATCCACCTAATTATAAGTAAAATGTCTATCGGGATATGGCAGTGGTGTCATAACTGGATATCCAATTCTGCTATCCAGACCTCTTGTGTTGCTTCATGCAGATCTGCTAGGGAACTAGAGAATGCACGTCATGGCCAATTTTGCACTACATATTTAATAGTTTGCATATCAGCACCAATTTTACACTACATATTTAATAGTTTGCATATCAGCACCAAGAGGAATCTGTCCATCCCCACTGATACAGGACAGAGGCACTTCTCCCAGTATCACACCTAATTCTGTTCAATTCCAACCAGACAAAGCGAGGCAGGTCAAAACCAGATGGTTTAGTACCCTGTTTCCCTGAAAATAAGACCTCCCCAGATAATAAGCCCAATCAGGCTTTTGAGCACATGCACTAAAATA
>JANHFT010003936.1:113925-125310 GCA_032467955.1 Pseudoxenodon macrops
TTTTGCATAGCCACGCCCACAAAATAAGCCACACCCACAGAACCGGTAGGGAAATTTTTTAGATTTCACCCCTGGTTGGAAGGGATAGAAAAATGGTCTCGGGCTTGTTATTATAGCCCATGTTACCATAATAAATAAAAGTTCTAATTTTTCTTTTGAATGTTTCCTGACCTGGCCTATTTCAAAGAGCTGTCAATGGGAGATCTGATAGTAGTGGTATCCAGCTCATTCATTCTACATCTTTCCTTTTGCACTCAGGAAGGGTCCTGGAATAGAGTCTCTTTTAAAATAAGTTACTGTGTTTTTTAAGGAGAATGACATTCCTGGTAAGTTGGTTTGGGAAGACAGTTAATCCTGAAAAATGGGAAATGAATCAATCAATCTACAACAAAAGAAATGGAATGATATGGAAATAGCAGTTTGAAAAGTAAAAACTAAAAGTCCTGAATGCAACATCAGAATGGAAAAAAATCCTTTACAAACAAAAAAAAAGCTAATTTCTTCTAAGGAAAAGGAGAATAGGGATAATTCTTAAAAAATCTTGGAGGAAAATTGCTTCTTTCTTGGTTCTCTTACATACGTTTTGCATTAAAATGTTTCTCTCAGCTTTAATGTTAGGAACAATTAAAGGTATTTATATGAACAGTAAAAGAAGACTAAGGAAATTGAATCTTCTAGTATGACAATATCTATTCAAGAAAGTCCTCATCTCTCAATCTTATGTCCTCTTATTTAACAGGAAATATACTGGTATAATTTTGCACAGCTTTTTAGCAAGTCAACTTTCAATTTAGCTAATAAAATAAAACACATTTTTGAGAAGGAGCTCAAATACTTGGCACTTTTTGAGACATAATAGTGATTTAAATAACTAATAGTGTGTACCTGAACAAATGTATTTATAAAAAGGAAAATTAAAATATGTATTATTAATTCAGAAAGGGGTTGATACAATAAAGTTCATTATAAGGATACTCACAAGTAATCTCTATAATCTGAGTTTACTGCCTAGTAACTTTAAGAAATTAAATAAATTAAATATTAAATTTATTAAAGATAATTATGCTTCTAATAACTGCATTGTTTTCATTAATTTACAATAAATGAAATGATAATTTCCTTCCATATAGACTTGCCCTGTCTGCCAGAGTTGTGTTTATATAATTAGAATGATACATGTCAAATAATCTTAAAGTTAAGGTAATAATATCTAAAATATTATTCTTTTTCCCCCCAAATTGTTTTGATCCTTGCCACAATACATATACTTGGGTTGCATGGCATTGTATTAGTATGTAAAGCATGATTGGCTATTTTGTGAAAAAAATACAGTAGTTATAGTGTAGCTGTGAAATAGAAACTGCCTGTAATAATAAAAAATAAATTATAAAAACTAAAAGTATACAGAAGGGAAAATTATGTTAGTAGTCAGAATCTAAACAGCTCACTGAATCTACAAATAGCAATAGCAATAGCATTTAGACTTAAGAATTTAGCCCTAAGCGGATCAGATCCTATAGCCCCGTGATAGTGAACATGTAGCACGCGGAGACATATCTGCTGGCACGGGAGCCATTGCCATAGATTAGCTCCAGCTGATTTTCAGCTGGCCATGCCCCCCTCCCCTCCCAGGAGTCTCCATGCGGCCCATTTTGAGGTAAGTAAAGGGCTTGCACGGAGGGTATTTCTGCCCTCCAGAGGGCCTCTGGGGGGGGAGGCCGTTTTTGCCCTCCCCAGGCTCCCAGAAAGCCTCTGGAGCCTGGGGAGGGCAAAATACCCACCCTGCCATTGTGTGCCAAAAGCGGGGGGAGCACGGGGTTTGCACACACATGCATGGGGGGAAGGGCTGGGCACATTGAATTATGGATGTGGGCACACACACGTGCCCCCCTGCTTTTGGCACACGGCGTCAAAAAGGTTATCCACCACTGTCATAGCCTCTTTTTCTTTGTGAACCATTTCCATCTGACTTTGATTCTTTTTTATAGGCTATGTTACAGGTGCTTACATTTCCATGTTTTATTCTCCCTTGCCTATTCTTATAAACCAGGGGTGTCCAACCTTCGCAACTTTAAGACTTATGGACTTCACTACCCACAATTCCCCAGGCAGCATGGAAGGGAATTCTGGGAGTTGACGTCCACAAGTGTTAAAATTGGGCCGAGGTTGGACATTCCTGTTATAGACCACAAATCTAATGGCCCAAAATATGGAAATATATTTTTAACTGAGCTCTAAATTTCTACCATACGGAAAAAAGCTAAGGGTTAGCACAATTCAGGCTGGATTATACTTATATTCTCTATTTCTCTGTAGGAAAACTACAGGGTACGTACAATTTTACAATTTAATCATTTTCCTAGTGAAGATTTTTTTTTATATAAAGCTGTTCAATATTCCAAAGAGCAAATAAGCAATCCCTAACTATATATAAATATCTTGCTTACTGTTGCATGAGTGCATGGGCCTCATCCTATATTGATGTCTATATTTAGCTGCGTGCTCTTTACTTGCCATTTCTAACTCCAGCACTCTCGATCCCTCAACAAAATGGTTACTGAGGCATTATCATACTGCTAAAACTATCTACTGAACTCTAGGATATGTGCAAAAAGACTTCAAATCGGAACAGTACAATTGTTGTAAATATTATCAAGCATTCTTATAAGGCCTATCTGCACAAGAGAAGACGGCTCTGGGGGCAGGCAGGGGCTTTATCAGGAAAGACGTCAATGCCTAGAGTCATGTGATTCTCAAGGATGATTTTCTTTTTTCTCTCTTTTTTTTTGGGTCAGAAAAGCACTTGGCTCCGTTTTAAATACAGTGAAAGGATCATAATATTTTTCCACACCATTGAAAAGTTGGCACAGTTGCCAACAACGGACATTAATACTAGAAATTGATCCACCCTATTACATTGTGCACAGTAGTGTACTATATTGATCAAATGCATTGATTTATATTCTTGTGGACAGGTTCTTCCATTTGTTATACAACAAGGCATTCCTGATTATTCATTGCATTAAAAATTACAGCAGGCAGTCGTTGAAAGCCATTCAACATTAACATTTAATTCACAGTCTGATACACTGCTTCAAGGGATAAAAATGTTATGTTTTTAAAAATGTAAAGATTACAACTAAGTGGCATTTCATAGGCGTATTTCACTTAGTATTAAATGATATTCAGTAAAATAACGAAACCCAATCCAAAATTAGTTTTGTCCTAAGAAACAAGACAATGGCCATAGCTAAATGGCCATCTCCAGTGATGGGTAGGGGCAGGGGTGGGCTTCAGATCCTTTAGCAACAGGTTCGCTACCGTTGATGGGTGGGCGTAGCCACGGTGGGCGTAGCCTAATTGACCACCTGCACCACGGCAGGGGGGGGAGGGCTTTTTTGCTCTTGCCAGGCTCCCGAGGCTTTCCTCGAGCTTCCGGAAGGGGGAAAACAGCTTCCCCCAGATTCCGGAGACCTTCCGGAGGCCAGAAACAAGCCCATTTTTTGCTCTCCCAGACCCCTCCATGTGGCCCCTGCACTTACCTGGAATGATGAACAGAGCACGTGGAGACTACTGGGATGGAGGGGATGGGTGGACGTGGCCAGCCAGGGGTGGCATTTGGGGGTTCGCTGAATCCCAGCGATCTTTGGCTAGACGCTGCTAGAGGATCGCCCGAACCCTGCTGAACCCCCAGAAGCCCACCCCTTCAGTAGGACCCTCTACCCTGAAATTTCATTAATCTTAGTTTCACTGGAAAATGGGTACCCAGAGAAATTGAGAGCTATGTTAAGAACACATTCATAGTTTTAAACCCTTAAATTTAAACTCTTAAATTAGGGTTGGGCAATAATAACTCTCATACCTCCCAGCATCAAAGTTCAACTTCTATGGAATGTCCCAGGCTGCTATTTCTTTAATTTTTTGATAATGTGGGAGCTAAAGGCCATGGTGAGCTTTCATTCTTAGATGAAACTGGAATGGTTTTTCCTCTTTTCTGAGAGGCAGAATTTAGGACAAAAATAAGTGCCTTAAAACTGAGGTTAAAGCTTCCAATTCAACACTAAACATCCTGCAAAATGCAAAGAAATGTATGACAGATATTATGGATACCTAGTCTAGTGAATCCATGAAAATATCAGCAACACCCCTTTCAGTCCCTAGAGTCTGTATATGAAGCATGGCTTTCTGTACTAACAATGTTACAATTCTCTATATTAAAAATTACACAGCATTAGGGAATTGCATCTCTCCATTAGGCTGCCACAGAGCTCATCTAGGTTCTTCTTCCTACAATTCTAGTCATAGTGATGAACATCTAATCTCTAATTAATAGTATCTAATCCAAGGGTCAGCAACCTGTGGCTCTGGAGCCGCATGTGGCTCTTTCATCCCTCTGCTGCGACTGGTTGGCTCCACAATTGATAGGGCTTTCGGTTAGAACAGGTAGAGGAAAAAGGATCCCGCGCTAGGTGGAGACGCTATGGGGGGAGGGGAACCGACTTCCGGTCAGCAGAGGAAAAAGGATACCGCGCTAGGAGGAGACTTTATAGTGGGGGGAACCGGACTTCCGGTTGGCTCCAGAATTGAACTGGGGGCTTCTGGTTAGGATCTTTGTGGCTCTTTGAGTGTTTAAGGTTGCCGATCCCTGATCTAATCAATAAGGGAAATTTGGAGTATTGTTGTTGGAATAATTTACATCCAAATCATAAAACATATGAATTGAAAATGAGGAAGTGTTCTCTGAGATTATGCTGGTACCGCTCTCACTTGATCTTGGGGACAAGTCATGGGCAGCTTTTCATAGATCAACATTTATAATCTGCCTGAAAAACGTGGTTCTATTTAAGACAACAAATTTGACACAAGATACAGAGCACTCTCTGATCCGAACTTCTGCATTAATTTGGAAACAGAGGCTACAGTTTCTTGCAAGTGATGGCCAACAGAATTTGGGACTAATTCAGAAGGGAGTAATTCTCATCCGATGGGTTGTGTTCCTGGGCACAGAGTAAGAAAAACTTCCAAGCACGTGCAACCGAAAATCTTTCTGCAGCCCAGTCTCTTGCAGATATAAGTAATTAGAAATTTGGAAAATCGAAGTCCAATGCATCTGCATGAACCAGAGTGAGGGAGACTAATAGAGAAACAGAGTTGGAAGGGACCTTGGAAATCTAGTCCAACCCTTGCTCAAGCAGGAAACCCCGTACCATTTCAGACAAATGGTTGTCCATTCTCTTCTAAAAAACTTCCAGTGATGAAGCACCCACAGTTTCTGAAGGCAAGCCATTCTACTAATTACGGTAATTGTTTTGTCTGGAAATTTGTACTTATTTCTCAGTTAGTTCTCACCTTGACGTCTATGTTTCTTGTCCTGCCTTAAGGTGCTTTGGAGAATAGGTTGGAATCTACCAACCCCTTTGTGGCAGTTCCTTATAATGGAACACTGCTATCATGTCACCCCTTGTCCTTCTTTTCATTAAACTAGGCATGTCCAGTTCCTGCAACCGGTCTTCATATATTTGTTGCTCTTCTCTGCTCTATTTCAACAACTTTTCTATATCGTGGCAACCAAAACTAGATGTAATATTCCAATACAGGCTTCCTATAGGAAGCCCTTCTCAGATTTTGATGACAATGAACAAGATATTATTTTCTTTCTTGAACAACTGTCTTTTCACAATTACAATATGAGCCACATGCATTTTTCTGTAGAAAGAAAATGAAAACCCTCACATAATTTTTTCAATGTTTTTGTGTTTTTAAAAAATTGCCTATTTAAGAATTATATATAGTTATATATAGTTGAAACACATTATAATAATGATTTTCTGAATTAGATTGGTGGGTTCACACATAATGCCACACTTCACAAGCTACACAGCCAGGTTGAAAGATCATGATAAACCCAGATTAAATCAGTAGGTTTATGGCTCAATATGATGCCCACACTAGTCAGAGCTGCGGGATAGAGCTCACTGGATATGAAGCAAATGATAACACAAAATCATTGAAAAATAGACGTGGTATTCAGCCGGTTCGAACCGGTTCTAGAGAACCAGTAGCAGCTATTTTAATTGGTTCGTTGAACCCGTAAATACCACCTCTAGTTGGCCTCGCCCACCCCGCCACTCACCCCACCCACCAGCTGCTCACACTGCCTGCCAGTTGCTCACCTCACCAATTGTCTCCAGACCTTGCCCATTCTGCTCAGCTCACCAACGGTAAGCATGCCGCCTACTTACCTTTCACCTTCAGTCAGAGGCTGGGGCCCAGGGATGCTCCATTCGCCGAGGCCCCAGAGCCTCCACCCGCTCTCCGGCCTTGCCCTGGAGCCTCCTCCTGCTCGCCACCAGCCTTGGCCAGGTTGGGGAATGCACCATTCCCCGGCTCCGGCCTTGCCCCAGAGCCGCAGCCCACTTCAGCTGGGTTGGGGAACACACCATTCCGTAGCTCCGGCCTTGTCCTAAAGCAGTCACCCACTCACCCTCTGCCTTGCTCACCTATCTTCTGTTCCAGTCGCCTTTGGGGTGGGGGACATGGTGAGGCTCGGCCGTCTTTTGCGGGAAGCCTCCAGCTGCCAGTCGTTTTCGGCTGCCTTCCAAGCAGCTCCACTCTGACACCGTTCCTCTGGCACGTCAGGCCGTTCTCCTGGCTGGGTCTAGCCATGAGTGGTACCGGCAGCCAATGGGGTGCAGGGTCGGTGCAAAGAACAGGGCGGTGACGGTGGCGACAGTCATGGGACAAGTCCCATGGCCATCTCCGCTATCACTGCCCTGTTCGCGCTGGCCACGTACGCACACCTCATTGCCTGCCGGTGCCGCTTGCGACAGACCCAGCCAGGAGAATAGTCTGCTGCACCGGAGGGACGGCATCACAGCGGAGCTACTTGGAAGGCAGCCGCCACAGTCTTTAAGGTACTTAGATGTGGGGGGAAGGGGACCATATAGGGACAGGCCACAGGGAGGGAACTGCGAAGGGAGGCAGAAAAGTTTGGCTTCTCTCTGCCACAGCATTCAATGTGTGCTTCTTTCCTCCTTCTTGGCCTCACAGACACAGAGCAAACATGAGAAGGAGGCGAGAAGCAGCCAGGTTGAACGCTAGAAGACTTGGCCGAACTTTCCTATTGTTTCTGTGGGTGTGGCTTGGTGGGCATGGCTTGGTGGGGGGTGTGCTGCCCCAGCTTGCCATGAGTGACATCGAATTGGCCACACCCACTCAGTCACATGACCCCCACCAAGCCACACCCAACAAGTCATACCCACCAAACTGGTAGTGGAAAAATTTGAATCCCACCACTGAAAATATTGTATTAGAATAAATCATTTTGAGAGAGAAAAAGCTGAAACTCCAAGCATAAATAACTTCACCTACAATTCTGTAAAGTCTAATATTAGTATGGATGTCATCAGACTGTAATCTTTTCAATAACATATCAAAGACTAGGTTAAGTAGGGAGTAAGAGCCTTTTATGAATATCTAAAAGGGCAGACCTTGGAAAAGTAAGACTGGGATACAAAAATTAGGGAGGCATCTGCTGATAGAAATTCTCCACAGGCTATTTCAATAGAATTCTGCATTCTAGAATCCACAAAATGATAAACACAAGGAGGGTTTTGGCAAAGAGAAGCAGTCACTCAACTGTATGTTCAGAAGTGCTGCAAACAAAACAAAACAACCACACTGCATCCTCATTACCTCGTAGTAAATGTCTCTATAAATTCAATGGCATGTCATTCTAAACAGACTAACAAAGGTTGAACTATAAGTTATCCAAGTGTATTTTTGAATAAGACACAAAGTCACAAATAAAAAGTTAAAATGTGTGTTTAGAAATTATAATAAAAAATGGTCAAAATAAAATCAGCAATCAAGTCTTATCTTCTAATTACGGATTCTAGGATACAGTTTCTATTGAAGTAGCATGTGGTGAATTTCTACCAGCAGATACCTCCCTTATTTTATACTGTTTCTTTACACAAGTCATTCAATACAGATCATAGTAAATTAACTTTCCTGATTACCAAATAGATTATCTGGATTTGGTTTAATGTGCTGTGTAAATCCAGTCGATATTGTTTATAAAGTTTATTTAATACCTAAAATTAGTTTAATACTTTTCATTACCTAACTAGCAAACAAGGAAACAAACAACCAGTTCAGAGAGGACCAAGAATTCCACAGATCAATCCTGAATTATACATATTCTCTTCTATTAGTTTAATATAGTACTAAAATCCTAATAATGCAATGAAGTACATAGTATAATAAATGAAATAAATCATGCTAAACTTGGTATGTTGTCTGAACTGATTCCTACATGTTAGGTTTGAACAAAAGCTAATGGACAAGGAAGGAACATGTTCAAAGCTGAATACAACAAAATCAAACAATTTTCCAAGCTGTGAAAACGGTGACAAAGTTATTGCCCAGAAGTCCAGTGGGTGAAATAAATTGAAAAGCATGCTAAAGAGATTTCCTACAATTTACCAGCAGTGGCTACACATATATCTATGCATGAGTGCAATGGAAAGCATGGGGTCTGCTCTAGATGTGCTAATCTAGGTTACATGATTGGAAAAGAAGAGACTTAAAATAAAATAGTCACCAATATTCCAAGCTGCTATCTGACTGCTTCGCTTATAATAAGCAAATGTTTTCCACTTCACCTTGCAGCCTAATCTGTCTCACTTCTGAACTATTGCTCATACCAAATCAGGTCTGGTCCTATTCAGTTTTTGGTTTGATAGACAACTGGACAGAGTCCAACCGGTTAGAAAAATAAAATGATTTCTAGGTCCACCATGTTGGGACTGCTGCCCAAGTCACTGGACCAGGGCTGAAATCCAGCAGCTTCTGACAGGTTCTGGAGAACTGGTAGTGGAAATTTTGAGTAATTTGGAAAACCGGGAAATACCACCTCTGGCTGGCCCCAGAGGGGTGGGAATGGATATTTTGCAGTATCCTTCCCCCAGGAGTGGGGAGGGAATGGGGATTTTGCAGTATCCTTCCCCTGCCATGCCTACCCAGCCACACCAACAGAACTGGTAGTAAAAAAAAAATGGATTTCACCACTGGAGGGAGGAATATAGATCTCAGTGGATTAAAGGTTTTCTTTCATTGTTGGACTTCTATTGTTTCATATTGTTCAGCTTTCCAAGCTTTGGGAGACATATTTGGAAGCAGAAGGAGCAATTAAGAAGCATATTGATCTAGATCCAGCATATGAATACGTAATAAAACAGACCATTCGAACGACCAATCAACAAGAGAACCAATCAGCTGCTCATAATTTAAATATAGCTCCAAATGAACAATCAATCACATGACCAACTGACCACACTGGCACCCAAGACATGTATAAGCTAAGGAGAATAGGACAAGAAAATCCTGCTGCTAATGATGTTACCTAGTCTGGTAACAAAACGTTCAGAAACGAAATCGAAACAAGCATGGAGAAGCAAACCACTCCCAAAATGTAAAACCCGAGCTACAAGTATTTCATATTATTTCAAAACTATAAGCTCTGCCACCATCTGTAGCTGTTTAGTTTTTGCAGCCAAATTATCTGCCCTTTTTGTGTAATTAACTGGTCTAGTTTTGCTTTCTTTTCCAACCAGTGCAGGCGGCAAGAAGTCCCTTTACAGCTTTTTTACGTTCTTGTCTTCAGAGAAAGCTTCATGGGGCAATCCAGCTTGCATCCTTGTTCTATTGTGAGCAACTGCTTGCAAATTGTGAGCAAGGCTGGAAGAGCTACCGAAGCACAAATATTTTCCATATCTGGAAAACATGCCATAATTTTGAAAAAAAAAAGTGTCATTATGTATCTCCAATCATCCTTTCCAATTTAAATAATTAACTAAAAATAAAAGCTGGGAATTCTAGAAATGCTGCTCCCCGAAACATCTCTGAAGGGTATCTAAATTGGGGAAGACTGCCTTACATTTTTAAGCATGCGCTTTAAAAAAAAGACATATTTGCAAATGCAACTGCAAACTCTTGATGGGTTCATTGCTTTTGCTTTTATTTAATGTGAACTTGAGCCCACACGCCATATCTCATGCTATTGACGTGATCAGCAATAAGCTTATGTGCTTTAAAAAAAACTGAAGAACAGATGCCAATGAGACTCTGTGTGTCTGAGGCACTGTCCTTGGGAACATGCTATCGATAAATCCTTCCCCCTCCTGGGAATAAATCCTTCCCTTCTCATGGGAGTAAATAGTAAGAGAAAACTACATCATTTACTGCTTAGTGACAACTTTTCTCCCTAATGTTAATGGCTGTATGCAAGTGAGGGAGGGGAGAGGAAGGAGGGAAAATTTACATAGTATTGTGATTAGGGAGGGAAAATTGAATCCAATTTAACACCCGCCCCCCGGTTTTTTGGAAATAACTCCACTGCATACTAAACATGTTATATATATATTAAAATGCATACACAATATTATTGCTAGCCATGTCACAAATGCAACATGTTGCTAGGCTCTTCGCTATCTAATACAAATAACCTATCTCTGCAGAGGTTAAGAATTGTCTCGAGAATAATCCTAAGCAATTCTCTTAAATCCATCTGCCAACGATGCTTGAAGCATTGCCTTATGTTCCAACGGTTCTAATTGAACCTTTAGTTAAGAAAGGCAGCGTCTCCCAATCTTAATTATTTCCCTTGTATTTTTTAGTTTCAAGCCATCACTCTTTGTTATGCTGCTGCAAGCATTGTAAATAATACCTCCCCTTCCTTCATATTATTACCTCTCAAATATTTATAGACTGTTATATTCACCCTCTCTCTTTCTACAAGGTATGCATCATTTCTGTCATCCTTGATGTATTCAGGTTTATCCACGTCTCTGTTCATGATGAGATGCTATGCTCAAAGCGAGTTTCCAACCAGAGAGAAGAAAGGCTAAGTTAGACTAACTTCCTGATTTCAGCACTTTCATGTCATCATTATTTTCACCCTTCCCAATCTCACAAAAAGTAATTCGAAGTTCAACTTCCCAGCAGAATGCAAAGAACATCTTTCCATTTTAAAGCTCCATCTATTCCATGTTTTTAGTTCACAGTGTGTGCATCTGTACTGTGATTTGTAAAACCAACTTCTGCTATGAGAGAACCTGCCAAGTGGCTGAAGTACATGCTCTACCTTGCATTTCAAGTCCTAGAGATGGGACTTCAGGCCACGCCCACCACGACTTGGCAAAGGCAAAAAACATTGTGATGTGTCACCTGATCAGGGGTGGGTTCTAAATTTTTTTTACTACCGGCTCTGTGGCCGTGGCTTGATGATCATGTGACTTGATGGGCATGACCAACTCAATGTCACTCACGGCAAGGGGTGCCTTGCGGGGCCCCTCCCAGCCTCAACATATCTATAGTTCTGTA
>JANHFT010003936.1:130588-141722 GCA_032467955.1 Pseudoxenodon macrops
CCAGATGAATACCTGGTAGGCAGATTTCCTCCCCTATTTTCCTCCCCAAAAACTAAGATGCATCTTATACTCAGGTGTGTCTTATACTCCGAAAAATACGATATATATATTTCTGTGCCATTAGGCACAAATATTTAGGCATATAAATTTTAAGTTACTCTAAAGGTATGTTCATGCAAGTATTGTTTGAGTGGCAATGGGGAATATCTAGTCATTTCAGATAATTAAGGTAGCCGGTAACAATCCATTAGTAGATCAGACCGTTTGAAGACAGTGAAGATAAAACACTGGGGGGGGGGGTGTTACTGCAGGTGCTGTGAGTCACGAAGCAAAGATCTCTAATAACTCATCATTGCTCCTGGAGAGTGAAGTTATGTAATTCCCAGGAGTTCTAAGTTTAAAATCTTAGCTTTATTATGCTTTAACCTATCCATTAATTTCTCGCATTGTCTGTTACTGAATTCAAGTAAGGAACTGGCATATTCCATAGATCCTTTTAAATTGCCACTACTTTGCAGTCCATTCCCTCTTTCATGAAGAGTTCAATGAGAAATCACAATTGTTAACGTAATAGAAAAATCTTGTTCATTCCTCAAGATTGCCTTAGAAGAAATGGGGTAACAGATAATGAGAAAAGGAACTTGTCAGCATTCCAGAAAACCCCGACTCCAATTAAAAACTCTGAGACCAGCATTTTCTCAAACTTCCATTTATTAGAGTAGGTATACTGGCACATCTGGGAAAACCCGAATCTGAGAGTTCCTGGTTTTCCCTCAGTAAATAAAAATCCCAAATCCATCCCCTACACCCATCATTCCATCACATGATCCAATCACCAACCATCCCAACTGGAGCCATCCATTCAACCACTGCTCTCCAGATGCAGGAATACCATAACTTTGACCAACAAGAAAAATGCTATTATGGCTAACCTCATTCCCTCTGCTAAACTCCCCCTTCTAATTTCCCAAGCACAAGAATGTGGCAGTGTGGAAACCTCAGATGCTAATATGTCTTTCAAAGCTGACAGAACTTTCACAACTGCTCTGGGTCAGATCAGATGGATAATAGTAATCTAAATAAAAATTCAGAACTGATGTAAGCCAGTTTTCTGGATTTCCCAATTCTCTATACAATATGAAGCCATTGGGCTCAGTATTCTCCCATCATCTACAAGCTATGACAATCAAATCTCTAGATGTACTAGTATCATAATTCTCATTATCAACAACTTGGAGTTCAAGGAATAGATCTTTAGCTCTATTCAGGCAGCTTTGGGATTAGTCTGCTACCCAAAACTACATGATAAAAGTCTTCTAAAACTGAAATTCTTCCTGGCAGGTAATCACTCTCAGCAATGTATGAAAAAGAAATCTGAGGCTATTCAGATTAGGTACAGGATTTATCTGCTGGCCTTAGGCAATAAAATGTCTGTCTTAAGTCAGCTTTGCCTGTGGTAAGTTTCTCTCCCCAGCTTATTTATTGTGACTGAACGAATAATTCAGTCAGGCAGCCTGTTTAGTTGTCTCTGGGCTAGGTTTGTAGGTAATTTTGAAAAGGAATTTTACTTCCAAGAAACATAGGTTGTAATTTTTGACAAAATGATATTTTTTTGAATTTTGTTCTACAAAAACAGACAGACAACAACTAGGAGTGGAGGCTTAGTTAGTTCAAACTTGGATCCATCATACCTTTGATTGGACTTTCTCCTAGAAGATAGATGACGCTTTTGATGAGGAAAAAGTGGCTTCAGGTTGAAGAAAAAGAAAACTATCATTGAATTCATTATACCTCATTAGAAATATAATTTTTAAAAGATGAGAACAAGATGCTTTAAAAATATTGGGGACTTGAAAATCTGAGAATGTATTTATTTTATACGTGACAAAGGTCAAAAATATAAAGGAACACCTATTTTTGGCATTCTCCAATGAAAAATATAGAACTGTTATTGGAGCTGAGTAGCATTTTGTTCTTTGAGAAACATTAAATTCTTAGAGTATAACCTCACCATTTGACATCCAGAAATGAGAAAGAGAAGACTACAGACTCCAAAAATTACTTTTTACTGTATACACGTACACAGACATACACAAACTAGAAAGAAAGCTTTTTTGCTCACTCCATTCAGATCTGTTCTGTAAATCCAAAAGTATGGACAACTTTGCACAGATATGTCAAAAGAAATGTACTTTCTACAAACATGAACCTCTATTCAACATGTATAATTTTCATATGATAATTTCAGAGAAAGAGGAAGGGAGGTAGGAAAGGGTTGGAATGTTGTTGCAAAACTAGATGATATAGAAGATAAGAGAACAGAACAGAAAAGACATAAGTATTAAATTTGATGGTGAAACAAATAAAGAAATTATGATGATATTTTGTTAAAATCATATAAATGTAAAGGTTTAAAATGTGTACTCTGACAATTGATGTTGTAAGCTGTATGTGGGGAGTTGGGGGGATAAAAATGAAATAAAAAATTATTTTAAAAAAATGTACGGTGTAAAGATGTAACACAAAATAGGATGATTATACCAAAAGTGCTTTTTTCAAGAGGCAACTGGACTTCTGGTTTTTCTTTGAAGACATTTTGCTTCTCATCCAAGAAGCTTTCTGAAAAAGCACCTTTGGGACAACCATGACCTGGATGACTGAGGATCTCCATAGGATTACTGTCTGTGAAGAAACTCGTGACAATGTATTTGTTTTTTCAGATGTAAGACTTTTAAAGGGAAGTCCCTTTATCCAGGACGTTACCTGTGGATGAGGTAGACACTACAGTTGCTGTGGTTGTCGACTGAGGTGGGCTGGTGCTTTCCAACAGGCAGGAACTGTTAGCATTGTTTTCTTTCTTCACATACATTTCTGTGGCACTAGGCAATGGGATGGGGTGGCTAATCCCCAGCTCTTCCTCTTGGGCTTGTTGTCTTCTCAACGCAACCTGGAAAAGGGAAAGTTACGCTGTATTTGCAGTTATCTGAAAAAACAACAGCGCCAAAATTGGGCGGAACACTGGAGTTTTCTTTATCTTAACACACGTGAAGGTTTATGGATGCAAATAAAGACATAGTTTTAAAGCTAAAAAATTAAAAAGAGAAAAGAGAAGAGAAAAAGATTAAAGAAACCTAAAAGGTAAGCATCTACCAATAAGATTTATAATGTGGCAGCTATCTAAACTTAGCTAACTGTTATTTTTTTAACCCTTTGCTTTTGTGAGTTTGGAAACCCCCTGAAATACAAACTGAGATCCTTGGAATATGAAGGATATATTTCAACTGTAATTAAATGGACCCTTTTTACTGAAAACCAAAGATGGAGATTCTTTGCAGATTCTTTTTGTTCATGTTTTAAAATAACAAATAATTTAGTCAACTGGAGTGAGTAGGATTAACAGCTTCTATCTTTCATAAATCACATAATTTTTCACTTTTATTTCATATGCATACCACACGAGTCTTTTGGGCATCTCAGGATGTAAGCCTTATTAAAGCAAAATAATACAAAGTAGTTGATACAGAATTTCTGCAGCAAATGTGAGGTTTTCAAAGCACTATTCTGCTCTGGAAAAGAATTAAAATCACATTTCAAGTTCAGAGCACTCATTTTACAGAGATGTCACTGAAGCCAATCCAGGCAGATCGTTCCTGAGCATTATTTTATAAATTATCTTATGCTGTTGCAATGTAAGCAAAGTGAAACAAGACTATAAATTCTGGGCCACTTAATTGCACATATGTAAAATATATACAGTATGTCTCTCACTCAGAGTTACCATTAAGAAATGTCATTTTTCCCTAGCACAGATCCTTTAACAGTTACATAATATTGAGCAAGAGTGTGAAAAATGTTTCAAATCTGAACTCAACAGATGCCTGTCTTAAATACAAAGCAGACTATTTCAATTATTTGGAAAGTGTTCTTAGTAGAAACAAAATTGCTCAGAGAACAAAATGACTTTCAAAATGACTGGAAGGGGCCTGTTTCACACTTGACATGTTCTAAATACACCAAATTTTGAGAACTAACTAGAAGGAAAAATACTGCATGGCTGATTTTCAGACTGGTACAAAATGAAAAAGTAGGTTAACTGATTACAAAGAAGCATAATGCAGAAACAGAGGCAGATTAACACCATGGCTGAAGGAAGCAAAAACAGGCATACAAATATCATTAAACCAAAACACATTTTAACATTTAATGCACCAGGAAGGAAAACATTAACAATCAAATCAGCTGATACTAATTCAATGGAACTGTAGAACTTTTATATCTTTTTAACAGATTAAGTTTGGATCTGCTGAAGACATAAATTATTTTATCTAAGAAATCAATTTTTTCAAGCCAAGACACTCCAGATATGATGTTCTATAATTTCTATAATCCCAACAGTGTTGTGGCTGGGGATGATGGATGTTGAAGTTCAAGGCATCAGATTCTGCAAGAAAGATTTGATCCTTACACTATCATACAACTAAGCAGTTACAACTTTATTGCAACCAACAGCTACAAAATTATAGGTAACCTTTTTGAAATTAAACATTTCTGAAATAGAAATATTCCATGGCAAGTAGGGTAGTGCTAGTGCTGGGCTGCAAAATTTATTTTTCTCTTTGCTGCCATCTAGCTGTCATTCAGAGTTTTGCAGTCCAGACCTGGTAACCTTACTACAATTCCTAGTTTTCACATCCAGTTTGCAGCATATCTAGCACCAGGCCGGTAGATACAAGCTGTTTGCTTTCATATTGATATCACACAATTCTAAGCAGCATGTATTTACAACGGTTGCAAGGTCCTGGGGTTATGTGATTGCCATTTGCAACCTTCCCAGGGAGCTTCCAACAAGCAAAGTTAATGGAGTTGCCAGATAAACTTAAATGACTGTGTAATTTGATTAACGACCATGATGATTAATGACCATGGGGAAAAGTTTATAAAATTGGGCATGATTCACTTAACAGCTGCATTGCTTAGTGACGGAAGTTCTGATCCCTACTGTAGTCATAAACTGGTATGCCTTGGATTCCACAGGCTAAAATTCAATCCTTTCTTCAAATGGTAAATCTGACCGTTCTTTGCCCAGACAGCTTTGTAGCAATACGGAAGAGATTTGCTACTGTCTTATTAATTCCCCCTCCCCCAAGTTTAGCCTATAGCAGTGATGGTGAACCTTTTTGGAGTGCCAGAAAACCGAAGACCAGTTGACCGGAGCGCATGCCCGTGCCGGCCACCTAGTCTTTGAGTGTCCTGCGCATGCATGCACATCAGCCAGCTGGTCTTCATGTGTGCCAGAGCGCCGGAAAACCGAACACATGCGTGCACCAGTCACCTGGTCTTTGGGTTTCCAGCACTCCAGCACAACCAGAAGAGCAGCTGGTGATGGCTCGCGTGCCCCAGAGAGGGTTCTGCATGCCACCTCTGGCACCTGTGCCATAGCCATCACGGGCCTATAGCCTTCTAATTTCTGCTGAGCTCCCTTCCAAGTATTAACCAGATCCATTTCAATTTAGCCTGGAAGCAAACCGATATGCATACAGAACCATTCATTTAATAACTTCTCCCTATCTGTTATCTTCATGCATGTAAGACTAAAATTCCCCAAAAGGCTTGAGTTTACAATGACTGATGAAAGCTGTAGTCCACAACATTTAGACAGCATCACTTTGGGAAAGCCACCAAGACTTTACTTTTTACACTAAACTCTCATATTTAAGTAATGAGACTAAATCTGAACTATAAATCATTTGAATAACAAAAGGTATGTTGCTTTAATACTATTATTATTACATGACTGTTTTAGTAGTTTAGTAATGCTTTCTAACATTCAGTATTTAAATGGACAAAGTCTAAGCTTATCCTCATTCTTTTTCAAGAGATGGCTAGAAACTTGATATTCTACCTTTCCTTTGTGCAGTTAGTATGAAAAAGAAGCCAACCAGCCCTGCATAAATTCAAAGGATGCTAAAGGGAGGATATAGGGACTTCTTGTTCTCTTTAGGTAGATTGCAGTATTTGTCTGCAGAGGTAGTCTTTGACTTACAACCATTCATTTAGTGACTGTTCGAAGTTACGACCACACTGAAAAAAGTGACTTATGACCAGTTTTCACACTTACGATGGTTGCAGCAACCCCACGATCAAAATTTGGGCACTTGACAGTTGGCATGCATTTCTGACAGTAGGACTGCCTCAGTGTCACACATTCACCATTTGTAACCATCCCACCATCAACCTCTGACGAGCAAAGTCAATGAGGAAAACCAGACTCACTTAATAACTGAGGTGAGTCACTTAACTGTGGCAAAAAAAGATCGTAAATGCATAAAGCACTTAACTGTCTTGCTTAGAAACGAAAATTTGGGGCTCCATTGTGGTTGAGGACTACCTGTATTTAAATGAAGGTGCCAATGAAATAATAAATGCTGGTAAAAGCTAAAATATGAGATTATAGTTCAGACCCTTATTACAAGACCTACTCACAGATGGTCTTTCTTTTTTATGCAAATGATTTCTAACAGAACCAGGAGGTATTTAGCAATCACTTCTTTTTTAGTGATGTAAATTGAACTATTGAAGAGCTCTCTAAAGTCCTGCCCCATTTGTAGTTTACAGCAACATCAGTTTGTCTCTACTACCCAAATTTCTTCCCTGATCATCTGGTAGCCTCAGCCCATGATTTAAACAGCCAAATGCCATTATTTCCATGGAGCTGTTAGCCAAAACCCAAGAATGACACGATTCCTCTAATCTATTAGAGGGGGGGCTGTCTTCACTCTCTTTCACATTTAACATCGAGACTGAGTTGCCTCTTACTCCCCTGGACTGCACCCCCTTCCCTCCTGGGGAGCCTCCTTACTACACTTCAGCACAGTATTGGAATAAAGTGAGTTTTACCCACTGTTCCATCATAGTATGAAGGCAGATTAAATCTGCAAATTCTGGCACTCATTCTTCATGGTGCTGAGGTCAGGTGATCAGCTGCAGTGTATTTGGGGGTTCACTGTTTGTGTCCCTGCATGACCTCTCCTCTCTGGTCTGCCACTTTGGGTGCCACTTCTTATCTGCCACTATGAAGCTGACAGTGACCCTCTTAAAAGTATTGAAAACATTTTATAATATAAAAATGGTGAATGAAATCAAAAACAAAAATTTAAGATGATTCTTAGAAGAACTGCAAATTATGACAATTGACTGCTAGCTCATTCAAGCTCACAGCTAAAGTCATTTCCTAATGGCAATGCATATTTTATTTACTTGTTACTTGCAAGCATTAAGATCACCATTATTTTTTTTACCTATTAAGCCTTTACAGATGAACAAAACTCCTTAAGAAATAGAGATTTTTTAATTACATCTTTACCTTCATTCTATACTCCGTCTTTACAAGCAATTCCCATTTAGAAGATCCTCTTCCTAACCTTGCCAGAGTGACTCCTTGAACCTTTGATTGCTTTTCTGTTGTATTTGTAGAGAAAGGTGTAATTTTATTTATTTATTAGATTTTTATCTCATCTTTATTACTTTGTAAGTAATTCGACATTCCTAATACTCCAATACTCTTATTTTCTCCAGAACAACAATCCTGTGATGTGGAGAGTACGACTGGCCCAAAGTCACAATTGCACAACTGTGTGTAATGCCATCAGTGCATATGCTTAGATAACCAGGTATTATTCGGAGCCTCATAATGTTAAGACACCCATCACAAAGGCTGAAACAAGTGGTGCAAGAAAAAACATGGACAGCACTTTAGTGGTAACAGATGCCATGGAAAAAGCTAAGGGCTGGTGATGCAATTAACTAATATTAAGACAGTATTATTTTTTTGTAGTGACATAAGGAAAGGTGAAGATGTCCTGAATCATTCTTGGAACAAGCTTTTCCATCAGTAGGATCACTGTTATATATTAATAGTAAAAAAAAAGTTGTTTCCTTTGGAGTGTTTGAAAGAAACTGCTTCAGTTTAAAGGAGATGACTGTTCTCTGCAGAGCAAAGTGTCTTTCAGAATGACAAAGTTTGTTCATATTCACTTAAAGCAATCAACTATGGGAGCAACTTTAATGATAAACACAAAGCAGTGTAAACCAGCACAATAATTACTGAAATAGTATTACAGGAAATTTTGACCTAGATACTTAGTCTTATAAATCCCATACCATTCAATTGGACATAACTCTAGATATGTGCAAAAGTAGTATTTAACAATTGCCCTTGTGCAACCATCTGTTGTAGGACAAATAATAATGTTGTCTTGAAAGTGTAAATGCATGTTGCTTCTGTGCCCATTTCTTTTAAAAAAATGAACCCCCGGATAAGCCAAAGAATTGGGCACTGATTCTACTTTTGACTTGCCAAATTGGCATTCTTGAGATGTTTTGGACTACAATTCCCACCACATCTGGAGATTGCTAAACTGGGGGGAGGCTAAAGCAAAAAATAAAACTGTTGAAAGATTGTGATAACACTCTTTCCAAAGTATTCAGAAATGGCCTACAGATATATATACCGTATATATATATATATTGTTTACAATTATTTGTGACCTTTAAAATGTTGATATTTGAAAATAATTATTCCAATTCCTCATGATTCAAGCTAAACATTCTGAATGGGGGGGAAAATAAAAATACATTAATGTAGTTTTCTAACAGGAAGAATTCTTAATGCAATGATTTTGGAACTCAAAATGCTGAATACGTTATTTTGCAAAAATATTTTTTTCACTCACCTTGTAAATGAAAACAAAGACATGAACCTGTTAATGCTTGTGCGGTTACGAATATTAAAATTGTTTTCATTGATTACAAACTAAACTAAGGAGTCTTTCACTGACCTAGTTAGGACCTAGAACCTATCACTCTTCCACCATTACCTTATTAAGCATTCTTTTCACTATCAAAACCAGTCTCTCGCTTACAAATGCTTTCAAATGCAACGGTGCAATTTGCACTATCCATTGCAGGGTTCCTTTTCATCGCATCCGATTTCTGTTGCTCCTTTTAGATGCCGTACTCTACACGTATAACAAGCATTATTACTTGCAAAAAATCCTAGAATATTAGGAAGCCGCACGCTATCTTGAAACTAACGTCAAGAAGGGTGGGGAGTGGGATATGAAAACAGACAATAAGGTTGAATTGCATAGTGCATATTATTTGGACAATATAAAGGTATGCATACTTTTGCTGAAAGCCAGAACAGTATCTTAGACGGCGCGGGACATACTTTTCTCCCCTCCCAATTTATCCTCAACTCCCGGCAACGAAGTTAAAAGAGTTCTTGCAGAAAAAGCATCCGAGTGGTGTTGTTGTTTTTACACAGGTCAAGCCTACCCATTTCTCCGGGACACAGTTTTAGGGGATGAGGCTTAGCCTTACTTTCCAACCAGCATCACCGAGCCGGCAGTAAGGCCGCCCTGTGCGGTTTTTTTGTTGTTGCCCCCAGAGCCGGTTCCCCGCCATTTCTTTCCTTGCTTAACCCTCCGGCTGCTCACCTGGGCGGCCATCACCCGTTGCCTCTCGGCGATCAAGCTGCATTTTTTACACTGGCAATCTCTCCACATGCAGAACCGCTTGTGGCCCTTCAGGGGCGAAGAGTAGCCGTGGTTCCTACAGCGGGCGCACTTGGGGAGCCGAGGGGATTTTTTCCCCGCGGCGGCGGTGGCGGCCCCGGCAGGGCCTTGGGTTAAACCCCCCGAGTTGCCGCCACCTCCGGCGGCCGCTAGCCCGCCAGCCTTCCCAAAAGGGCCCGTTTTGGTCCCCTGGGCGTGATGCTCCGACGAAGCCGACGGCTTGCTGAAGGAGGTCTCGTTGGGCATGGCGCCTTTCCGGAGCCGTTAAGTGCAAAGAATTGCTGGGCTTTGCAAGCAAGCAAGGAAGGGCTCGCTTTTGAATCCGAGCCTGAAATGGACGGGCGAGAGTCCCCCGGAGGAGGCAGCTCGCCTTGGCTTGCAAAAAAACGCTTGCTTTTTGCTTGGGTTTGGAATGGGATGCAGCCTCTGGAGGAGCCCAGGCTGGCAGGTGGCAGCAAAAGCCGTGCAAAGTTAGCAGCCCACCTCGTCACTTTGCAAAGACGGCGCGGGTCAAATGGGGAAGTCGCTCAACTTTTTGCTATTTGTTTGAAGGTAGATTTCCAGAGGCCGGACCCGCTCCCGGGCGCTCTTGGCTCCACCCCCCAAGGCCCTCCCGTGGCCTTCTGCAAGCCTGACCCATCACCCACCCCCACCCCACCCCCAGCGCCTAGGCCCCAGTCTATGAGGTTCCTCGTAGAGAGATAATTGCGAGGCAACGGCCTTTGCCAGGGAAGCTTGTCCTTCGGGTTACAGCCCACTTGCAAATGTCTATGGAGATTCTCAGCCATCCATCTAGGTCGTGGTTGACCCAAAGATGCTTTTTTTTTCTTTCCAAAAGGCAACTTGACTTTCTAGGTTTTTTTTTTTTAATAAAACCTTCGCTTCTCATCCAAGAACTTCCAAGAAGCTTCTTGAATGAAAAGCAAATATTTTCAAAGAAGAAAAAAAAATACCCAAGAAAATCCAGTTGCCTTTTGGGGGGGAAAAAGCACCTTTGAATAGAATAGAATTCTTTATTGGCCAAGTGTGATTGGACACACAAGGAATTTGTCTTTGGATGCAGTACTTGCACCCTGTTGAAACGTAGTGGCAGAGTTCATACAATAACCGGGTTAGTCTTGGAAGGCGCCACCGAACTCTTGCCTGGCTTTCAACTAGGCAACGTTTCCACCGCCCAGCTTAACGCGGTTGATTCCCAAAGATGGGGGGGTGCAAAAGGCAGGTCGTCGTCGGCGCGCGCGCAAATCCGAGCCGCGCTCGCGCAAGGCCTCTGCAGCGCAGGCTGTGTTCGTGCAACGCGCCCCTCTCACGGCAACGAGGGATCCACAAGTGCTTTTGTTTGACGTGGAGGGCAAGTGGAATGGACGGCGTTGATAATTTCTAATGGCGGGGGGCCATGACATGTTTTTTAACCTCGGTTTGTCCCTGGTTTCTTTGCAAGCCTTTTTTTTTTGCTTTCGTTCCCGGACAACTTTTTAAGGTTTGCATATAATTGGAAATAAGTCTTCGTAGGGGACTTAAATTTCGTCCTTGGGAAGGGTGGAGGGAATGGGGGGGGG
>JANHFT010003936.1:141822-154703 GCA_032467955.1 Pseudoxenodon macrops
ACATTTTTTGGGAATGGGGGGGGGGGCAAGAGGATCAGCAGAAATATGTCTGGGGCCCAGACGATTTATGGGGAACAGCTGCTTCCATACCTTACTTCCACTTCATGAGGGGGAAGAGAAGTGGGAGATTTCCGTCCAATTTCACATCTTTAGTCTGGCTGATTAACGGCTAAAACCCACCACCTCCCTGGAAAATTCAAGGTTTCTCTTCAGTCGGCTTTCTGAGTAATAGTTGTGCAACGTCTGTCAATGTGAATAGTCATTCTTAAATATGTGGACGTGTCGTTCAAACAGTCTGAGGGACCAACGCTTTTTTTTCTGTTCCAGAAAGGAGAGTATTTATTAAGGATGTCCGTTATCAGTTGCTGATTGGCAGGTTCCCTCTCAGAGGAAAATGTGTTAAGTATTTCTTCCCACCCGCCCTAAAAGATACTGGAATATGATAGTGGAATGAAAACAAGATGCAAACGGGTCAACGTATATATGTGGTTCTGACATTGTTACTCAAGCCAGTAAATGTAAAATACAATTTAAGTAATACAGTAAGTATTTCATGGGAAACACCTGAACTGAAACTTTAGGGGAGGGGAGGTAGCTAGAGGTAAAGATTTCTAATTCAGACTGTGGTTGAAGAATAAAACAGTAATTCCCACCACAGAGGAAAGGTTATTGCTGCTGTGATAACATTTCAGGTTTGCCTCAAGAATCCCCACCCCTAAATTATAACTTCAACAGCAAAACCTACTTTGCCTAAGTTGACAGTGAAACAAAACAAACCAGTATATGTGCTGTCAATAGAAAAATGCTACTTTCTCAATCTTTTTTCCAGTATATATAAATTAGGATATTTCACCTAGCTAGAGGAATCCCTCCCCCCCCCCAAATCCAGGTCATGTCAGGGCCAAATTGATTATGAAGACAACTCTGCTATTGTTCATATGCTTTTTAAAAACAATACAGACCTTTATGCCCCCTTGTCGATGACAGAATATGATGCAAACCAACCCAAACACTTTTCACCCAAAGCATTGTCTGCTTTCAGAGGAGACGGAGCTAATCTCTCCATTTCAAACTGTCCTCTTTGCAAGCACACAAAGCTTTTGAGTCTCCTTTCGGGTGAAACGTGTTTGGTTGCCTATGGGGCAGTTGGGAACAGAGCCGATTTAAAATTTGAATTTTAGTGTTGGAGAAGATGCCTGAGAACACACACCCATAGATGGCCAAGAAAGCAAACGCAAACCAATGGATCATTGAATGAGTTCTGATCTGAGGCACAAATGTCCAGGCTCAAATTGGCCTATTCAGATATGGCAGGGCTGTCAAACTCGATTTCATTGAGGGCTGCATCAGGGTTGTGTTTGACCTCGGAAGGCTGGGGGTGGGCATGGCCATGGTGGGCTCGATGTCACTCATTTCAGGGGCACCTGTGGTGGCCAAGTGCTAAGGCAGGACTCCCTGAGACCCTCCCTCACTCTCTTTATAATCTTCCTTCCTTCCTTTTTTCTTCCCTCTTCATTCTCTTTGCTTTTTCCTTCCTCTTTCCTTATTTTTCCTTCCTTACTCTCTTCCCATCTTTTTCTTTCCTCTTTCACTTTCTCCTTTAAATCCCTTCTTGCATGCTCAAATGCAAAAGGGAAAACATTTCTCTTTTTGTTCTGTTTTTAGTTTTGTTTTACTAGCCCTCTGCCAGCGTGCGGGGGCCCCAAGCATCATTTTTACTGGCAGAGGCACTGCGTGCCAGTCTTTTGCTGTTTCCAGGCCGGCCCCCATGGGCCAGATCTAAGCACCTCGTGGACCATATCCAGCCCATGGGCCCTCATTGAGTTTGACACCCCTGAGATACAGTGTGCAATGATGTAGCTCTTTGGAGAGGTCTATAATGCTAGAAAAGGTGGAAATAAGGAGAAGAGAATAGCCAACAGCAAAATAGATGGATTCAGTTACAGTGCCAATGGCTACACTGTTGAAAAACCTGAAAAATCAAGAACAGATAGTCATGGATAAAAATCTACCTATGTGGTTGCTAAAAGTTGACACTGATTTGATAGAACATAATTAACGGATCCTGCAAGAAGCAGTTGAGCAGGTGCTCACAATGTTGTCCATTCTGACAGTGCCTCCACCTCCCCTCCTGCTCACATGATGAAGAGCAAAGCGTGTTCTGCTCACTCAGCGCTTTTCATTGCATATGTGTATGCAACACACAAGTAGTTCTTGATTTACAACCAGTTTTTTTGCAACTTTTCGAAGTTACAACAGCCCACCCCAAAATGTACTTATGACCCAGATTCAGAGTTCAGACAGCTGTCCTTCCCGATGGGTACATGATTGCATTTTTGGATGCTTAGCTGCTGGCTCCCATTTAAGGCCATTTGCAGCATCCTGCAGCCACAGGATCCTGATTTATGCTATTTTTGCTGAAAATCTGTGTTTATATTCTTTTTCCAGCAAAAGGAAAATGACAATTGTGGACAATGGGTTTGCTTAATAACAGCTGCAAAAAAACCCAGTAAAATCAGGTGCAGTCATAATACTGTGCTCTGTTATGGCTATAAGTCAAGGACTACCTATATGTATGTATATAAGAACACAATGCAAGGGGAAAACATAAGTTGACATACAGATATAACGTGTTCATTATACAGAAGAAAATACAGATGCCTCCTTTAGCTCTTGCAGGTAAAGTGATTGGAAAAATATCAGAAGTTGTGCATAGGGCTTTTATTTATTTATCATCTAACACCATGTTGTAAAGAAATTATGTCGCAGGTCCACTATTCTCTCTGTCCACTTCCAAAACCTGAAAGGCCTGACCAAATTTAGTGGGTGGAAAGGAAAGCCAGCAAAAAGAAAGAAAGAAAGAAAAAGAAAGAGAAAGAAAGAAAGAAAAAGAAAGAAAGAAAGGAAAGAGAAAAAGACTGAGTTAAAAATGTGCTGGATCTGCCTGGGGAATGCAGAGAGAGAAATCCAGGGGAAAAAATCCCCAGTATCTTCTTTGACTCAGAATGTTACTGAAGTTGCCATTCTAAGTTTGCTTTCCTCTTAGAGGAATCCACAACTAATTCTAGACATCATGCTCTATGTACTATCTTACCATATTTAAATTATTAAATTATCAAATTTATTCATGTATCCAAGATGTCCAATTGTGTCAGTCAGCAGAAAAATCCCTGCTCTTTTAAAAGTTCTTGTACACATTCCAAATTCAGAAGTGTTCTTTGGAGTTCTTTGGAATTTTCCAGAGAGTAAAGGAACCTCTGGTTTGTTTTACTATTGGTCACATAGGATGAAGTGCAAGATCCGCACCACATGGGTTGGTTCTTTGACATCATAATTATTTATAAATTTTACTGCACAAACCTAGAGCCTCATGTCTATTAATTGAATATTCTCTTATCATCAGCCTCCATGCTCCTCAGATTGGCTCCAGGGAACAAACTAATTCTAAATTCACTGCAAATGATTGTGTGATAGCAAAATGATGATATACAGATGTTCATGTCGTCACACAAATGCCGACTTTACACACTTTCTTCCTGACGTCTGATGCAAGTATGTCAGTTGTAGCATTTACAGTATATGATGATATAGACTGGTGTATCATCATTTGTTCCTTCCTCCATTGCCTATGTAATTACACACTAAGGAACATTGTTACTTCAAACACATATCTCTGTTTAGTGGGCATAGACATTCAGATGGCTCTGTGTATAATTCTGGAGCTAACTCTCACATTTGTGGTCTCCTCTTCGTAGCTGATTTTCTTCAATGTCTTGGTATAACCTAGAAAGCTCTTACTTCAGGAAAGGTGTATTAACTATGCTGATTTTCTATCCTAATGCTAAATTTGCCTTACCCACTTCACTTCTTAACACAACCATTATTTCAGACAAGCTTTCCATTGTGCCAGAAATTAGATATCTTCATATAATTATTCCTCCCTCAAATTCCCTTTGTGGTTTGCCTCCTTAGGATCAGGAATTCCGAGGATGGACATGTAAGTATGCTGACCTGACAAGCTAAATCCAAAACAATTACCGGTAACCAACCCATATTTTGACTTAGTATGTTGTATGTATGTCTACTCATACTAGTTTGTAATGTATGGTTTATGGTTTATGACTTTGCAGATATGAAGACAGCCAACTCTTATTTATAAAGGGAATCAAGGTTACAAACAATATAGTTGAATGCAATGTATGAGCCAGTGATTACAGTTCCTGGCCTACCCCAAATAGTTCAGTGACTCTGTTCAGACAGCAGGTGCCTCTCTCTCACAGTACTGCAGTACATTAACAGTAGAAAAACAAGCAGAATCCTTGAACAAACAAGAAGCAAACTTTTCCTAAACATCAAGCATGCTCAAACATTTATTTATTTATTTATTTGTCAAACATGTACAAGATAGCAGGTATAGGTATAAACATAAACACAAACAAAGGAAGTAAGTACAGATATATCGGGACAGTAAGATGGACGGTAGGCACGCTGGTGCGCTTATGCACACCCTCTTTAGGGACCTCTTAGGAGTGTGGTGAGGTTCACGGTAGACAGTTTGAGGTTGAAGTTATGACGCCGTCCGCTCACACATGCACGCACCAGAGGTGGGTTCCTACCGGTTCTATCCGGTTCTATAAAGTAGGTAGTAACTCCGCGATGATGTCACGGAGCCGGTTCTGTCGGTGGCTCCGTGGGTGCTGCCATCTTGGACTTTTGCTTCTGCGCATGCGCAGAGACTAGTTTTTGAAGTGTACACGCTTGAGACGCAACCCTGAGTGAACCGGCAGTAGGAAAATTCAGCACCCAACTCTGGCACGCACACAAACACACACACACTCCACTCTCACACATCATTATCTTTTCACAGTGCTGCATTCTCTATAGGCACCCAATGTTGCAAATCTTTTCCCTGGAAATTTCATTTTTGAACGTTCTATTAAATGATGACCCAGTTAATCAACCTGATTAATTTATCGTGGCTTCAAAGTTTAGCTAGGCCTGATTTGTAAAAAGGGCCGCAGAGGGGCAGGCAAAAGCCACCCCTGCATTACTTGACACAGATCCTCCGATTCATTTTAGGGGCACTAAAAAAATTAATTGGACCAGTGACTTAGAACATTGAAGGGCTGCTGCATGACTCATTAAACTGACATTCAGAACATTTGTAATTCACAATGCAAGACGGATAGAATCCTATATGCACTCTATATGTTTCTGCTCTTTTATCACAGGCCAGCTCCAGTTCATAGGAGGCCTCCTGATTAGAATGTCACCATCAATTGAGAGAGAAGACAACCGTAATGGAGCTAGATTTGATAAACTGGCAGAGTGTGACAAAGGAAGCTTGGGACTCTTTAAAAAGGGACTACACAATTAATTGCTACCTTTTTATTTATGATACTTAATTTCCTTTTGGATACAGCTAGTTTTCCCCTGTGGCTGAGAAGGTCAGAAATAAGTAGATTGTTTCAAGTGATTAAGCAAATGCTTTCCTCTCAATGCTATTTTTAATACTGCTCTTCTAATGCCGAAACGTCTTGGCTAAAGGGCTTCGATATACACGTCTTAAAACAAACAGTTTCTTTTCTGGATGAAGAGCCTATTTCATTTATTCCCTCTTTGCCCTGATAAATAATCTATGCCAAGCTATACTTTGTTTAATCCTAGCTTGTCAACTAAGCCACAAAAGCTGGGCTCACACTTAGTGCTATGCTCTACATTTTCAGTCTGGCACAGAGTGGTGTCAGGGTGCCTATGGACACACCTCTCCGTATTTTGTCTTTTCTGCACGTTTGTGAGTAAAAGCAGATAAAGACGCCTACATATATGCATCAGTGTCAAAGTAAACAATACTGAAACGTGGAACAATATCTCTAACCAGCTATTGGGCATGTTCATATGCAATACATGAGTTAAATCGCTCTGGCTGCTTAATGCGAATACACATTTCTCCTGACCTGCATGCAGTATGGCTGCTTAACTATGGTCAGTGTGGTTTGGCACTGGGTTCAAGCATTGGTACTTCTCCCAGGAGGTTTTCTTAGGAAGACATCCACTGAAAGGCACCATATTGTAAGTGTTAGCCTTCCAGAATGACATTCCTATCATTTGCGTCATCCCACCAAGTTTCAGTGATGCCTAAAACATCATTATATCCTATCATGTTAGGATTACAAGTTCTACCTCTCTGCTTCCCATTCTTTCCGTACCAGTGTAGAAGGTTCTGAGATTGTGAGTGGTGCCCTCAGCTTGGCTTTCCTGTTGTAGTTTCCCACTAATCATGTATTTCATCTGCTAATTTTGGCCCCAGTCTTCGATAATATGGATGATTCTGAGATTCTGTCACACCGCCTTGTATTTATTCAATTTGGTTATTTAGCTACAGTTAGAACAGGGATGGGCAACTACCTACGACCCTTTATGACCTGTGGACTTCAAGAATTCCTGAGCCAGGTTGTAAAGGGGCTATAGTTACCCACCCGAGTTAGAATTATACTGGGGGTTGTTGCATTATTTTATTTTAGCTTTTTGTATTTTATCTTCATTATGTCTGTGTCTTGTGTGCAGTACCCTATCTTTTGGTACATTTAATAAAGTTGCATTTTATTTTAGTGTGGGTGCGTGTGTGTGTCGGGTGAAATGCAGCCGGTTTTAACTGACTCGCACGTGTTGGTAGGGCTGACGGCACAAAGCCCCACCCACCCACACTGACATCATGATGTCATTTTTTGGGGAAATTTTTCAGGCTATGCACATGCTCAGAAGGTTTTGCGCATGTGCGAGCCAGTAGGGAAGGTAAGTGAATTTCACCCCTGGTGTGTGTGTACCTTTTGCTATATATTCATAGTCAAAATCAAAGCAAAGCTTTTCTTCCTCTATTTTCTTTGAAAATAGAATGATTGGTAATGCTGTTCCCACTTCATTTCTTTGGCAAAAGAAATTAAGACTGTTAATTTAATTGCTATTCACTAAGACTATTATTCTGTGCAAAACGTTAGGCAATAAATCCTTATTGATTTTCAATAATCGTTCCTTCCCATTTACTTTTCTATCTGTAAAATGGGTACAGTAGCAAACAACATCTAAGCATTGTTCAAACAAAAGAAAGAATCTAAGATTGATTTAATTGTAAATTGTATTAAATGAGCTCTAAGCAAAAAAAAGAAGAACTAAATTTTCCTCATGGCTCAAGAACTCATTCTGAGTATATAAAAAGAGCCTTAAAAACCACCATATTTAATTGCATAGCTAGCACTCTTCACTGTGAAACTTGCTATCATTTAACAATCTGTGTTTTTATGACTGTGTGAATGAATAGTAACATGTTGTCATCCTTAGCATGACGATATTGAGAGAGGTGAACAGTATCTATTTTAACTAGCTGTATTTTTATCTTGTCTGTTTCCCATTATTAGATAAATCTTACATGCAGGGAAAAAATTAATCAGAAAACAAGTCCTTTCTGAATGCATATTAGACAGTGCTCCCTGTTCTACCATGCTATTACCGTACACTAAGATAGAAAGGATTAGAATCAGATATTCAGTAGAGTCTATGTCAGTGGGGGGGAAAAAACATCCACCCTTTGAGCCTTGAGATCTAACAAGACAGAAGCAAACAAACAAATGTCATTGTCATATCTTTCTTGTGACATTTGGAACAGATGCTGATGCGCTCTAAGCATATTTATCCTGCTTTTCTGATTAGCAATCCAATTGGATTATGCACCCTTAAATCGGTGTCACCTCTTAGCAACCACGTAGATAGATTTTCTCCAGGAATAGTAGTCTCTCTTATTTAAGTCTGTACTTGTCAGAAACCCATATAAGATGGAGCACAGAAATTAATGCCTATGACATTTAAGAAGATGGTGTTTCACAAATCTGAAAATATGCAGAGGGAAGCACATTAGGATAGGCAAATCCAGTTTTTAAAAGTTGGCAAATACAATAACTAAGATTCCCCATGTGAGTATGAGAAATCTCACACCCAGAATAAATTGAGAACCACCAGAGAGGCTCAAAAGAGAGACATTTATGGATTTACAAATGATACTCTCTGTATATTTTAAACTATGGCTTCCTAAAGGCCCAATCAGCATATATTGCCGATATAGAAATATAGATGTTAATTCACACATTATCAGAGAGATATGGGCACCATTATCTTTTGGCATAGCAATTAATAGGTCCTCCTATCCAAATAAATAAAATAATGGTGACATGGAGGAAACATTCACAGGGATACAATTTCTTTTAACACCTCCTTCCTGATGTTCACCAGCAGGGGTCTCCCTACTCCTTGGGGAAAACGGCTGCTGTTTGACAGTAATTTTCCCTTTGGAACAACAGATTAAGACTAAAGAGTGTTGAAATGTTGCTAAGAGAAAGTCATTTACTATCCTGCCAGTAGTCCAGATTTAGCAATCCTTTTGGGAAATCTTTTAACAATTGTTTCCAGAAGGTCTTAACTGTATTTTAGGTGATCTAATGCAGTTTTTCATAAATTCTATACTTTTTCAATTCTGTGATTTATAAATACTAGGATTATTTTAATTATAATTTGTCACATGTTCAAGAAATGAAAGATTCCATAGAGCTGTACAATTATTTCCTAAATTTATCCTGCTAAACCCTTTGTGAATTAGACTGAGTATGCAGTATATGTTGTATAGATTACCAGATTATTGTACAGTTCTCTGAACCCTAATCCATATCAATGGGAACATCACGCCATAATCTTTCAGTTTTGATTTCAAATCGATACTTTGTGATCACCAATTCTTTGTTTTCTCTTTTGATGTTGCCACATCAATTACCTTCACTTTCTTCTTTTCAACCAGAATTAAACCTGGTGTGTTATGAACCAAGACTTTTTATCAGTCTGTATTCGGAAATCTCACATTTTAGCCAGTTCATTTTTTTAAAACAAAATTTTCAACTCTTATCTTTCATTACTGGGATATGATAATTTTTACAGATGTTCCAGTGAATCATTTTGGCATTTGTGTTATGTTGTTTATAATCAGATAAGCTGAGTATATGATCTACTGTTTTTTCTACTTCTTTAAACAATCCATACTTTGAATCATTTGATGATTTTTCAATTCTGGGTTTGAATGTATTAATTTAAATAGTTTGCCCTTGTGCAGCCAAAATCAAGCCTTCAGGGTTTTTTTTAAGCCATTGCCAGATTTTTATCCTTATCCTTTTTCCCCTTCCAGCTTTTGTAGAAACGGATCATGTAATGCTTTAGCTTGCCAGCATTTGTGTTTTTATTACATTATTATGATTTTCACTTTTTGCTTCCTGTACATTTAGTAAGTTCCAATTTTTAACTTGCATCAATGCTTGTTCTCGGCTGTCTTTTATATCAGCCAATGAACGTTTTTCTTCTTGAACAGTTTATTTCACCTGAACTAAAAAGCTTTGCCTCCATTTTTGCCGGCCAGTTTGTGTAGTGATCGTCCAAAGCCACAACAGCACTGAAAAAAGTGTCTTATGACCATTTTTCAAAGTTACGACCTTTGCAGCATCCCCATAATCACATGATCAAAGATTCAGACGCTTGGCAACTGGTTCGTATTTATGACTGTTGCTGTGTCCCAAGATCATGTGATCACCTTCTGCAACCTTCTGATGAGCAAAGTCAAGGGGGGAAGCCAGATTCATTTAACAACCACGTTGCTATCAATTGTAGTGATTCACTAAACAACTGAGGCAAGGTAGGTCATAAAATGGGACAAAACACAGGAACAGAAATGTTGGTCTAAGTTGTAGTTGTAAGTCGAAGTCTACCTGTAATCTATCAATATCACTATGGGGATGTAATGCATATCCATAGTAATCAGTTTTCTTCCTTTTCGGTTCAAAGTGTCCAGTTTAGCTTATGTCCAGTTAATTCCAGCAGTGC
This sequence comes from Pseudoxenodon macrops, assembly GCA_032467955.1. Lineage (NCBI taxonomy): Eukaryota > Metazoa > Chordata > Lepidosauria > Squamata > Pseudoxenodontidae > Pseudoxenodon > Pseudoxenodon macrops. The sequence continues at coordinate 151,735 of JANHFT010003936.1, forward strand.
ATTATATCACAGATATGACCCAGGTATTGATGGCTTTTATGGTGTTGCCACCACTCAATTTTGTCTTTAGCACTTTTGTCACACTGTGGTTGTTATTCTCTACTAATCAAGAGTTTAATTTGTTTGTGTACGATGTTATCCAACTGTAAAATGCCCCGATAATTGTAGGTTTCATCCTGATGTTTCTGATCATTTGGCTAATGAAATTCCATTTCATTATTGTGATTTTACCCAATGCATTGCCACTGTAGCACATTTTAGAAGCCAAATTCCATCGCTATACCTGTGTTAAAATTCTTAGTGTTTGTCAATGACTAGATTTCGATTTCTGATTTTCCATAAAGTTTTAAATCATTCATATAAAGCAAATGTGAGACTTTATTAGCATTTTTTGCAGTCTGAAAGCCAATATTTGTTTTCTTTAAAATAACTGAAAGTGGGATCGTGGGAATGACAAATAATAAAGGTGATAAATGCCTTTGCTATGGTTGACAAGCCCATATTTTTCACTTCCAACCACCAATTCTGCATTTCACTGCATCATCATTATTTTTTATAAATAGTTCTAATGTTTTTACTGACACATTATTTCCAAACATTTAATGATTCAACTGTGGTAATGAATCAAATGTCTTTTTATAATCAATCCAGACTGTTTATAAATTGTTTGCTCAGTTTTTGCAATTCTCCAGAATCATGTTATCAATCAGAACTTAACATTTTGTACATCTGCTTTTCCTTTTATTTTCTTTATTTTCTACTGGGATGATGATCATCATCATCTATTTTCAATGATAATAGTTGACATTTCATGATTCCCCACCATGCAGTTATTAAATATTTGCCCAGGCTTAAAAGTTGATTATATCATCAGGAAAAAAATGTCTACTTCTGCAGACCGTTTGATCTTATCTAGAAGGAGGGTTAGCTTCAATGAAAGTACGTTAGGCTTCAAAATGGAGAGAGTAGTTATATTTGTCCAAATAATTTGTGCCAAATAAATAGCAAATACTCATATTTTGATATTATTGTCTCTAGGTTATGTCCAAATTTCTCAGAAGTGTCCTTCGGTTTTAGAAGAATTTCTTGGCAACTCTTGCAAAGTTTCTTTACTTTTCGTTACAGCACAATGCTGCTGTATGCTTGGTAAGATCTCTGGATTACACCCTTCAGCAACTGGGTCTTGGAAATTGCTGCTGTGCAAACAGACAACCTATGATTAGCTATTTCCTTCCTGAGGAAACTCGGCAGGGTGCTCCTGGCCACAAATCCATTCTAAATAAAGCTGCTCTTCACAGTTAAATGGCAAACAGAAAAATGCTGCTGTTTTAAATGCTGCTACGTTTCCCATCTTTGTACCATATACAGGCACCTGCTTTGCTGGAGGACAATCTGAATATTAGGTAATCAAAAATACCACTCTAGAGGTCCCAGAATCAGCAAAAAGGAGTTTCTGTAATAAACAATTATTTAAAAGGGGATACAGCGGTTTAAAAGTGCAACTTATTATCATATAAGTTACTATATAATATGCATATAGCCAGATAGGAAACCAAGTGAATATTTTCCTTGTAAGAATCTTAGGACTTTCATCTTCTTTGAATCCCTTACTAGAAATGAACTCTACATTATCAAGACACACAGAAAACAAAATTATTTTGGATTTTACTCAGTGGTGGGATTCAAGTAGAATAGAATAGAATAACAGAGTTGGAAGGGACCTTGGAGGTCTTCTAGTCCAACCCCCAGCCTAAGCAGGAAACCCTACACCACTTCAGACAAATGGTTATCCAACATTTTCTTAAAAACTTCCAGTGTTGGAGCATTTACAACTTCTGGAGGCAAATTGTTCCACTGATTAATTGATCTAACTGTCAGGAAGTTTCTCCTTAGTTCTAAGTTGCTTCTCTCCTTCATTAGTTTCCACCCATTGCTTCCATAATTCCAAGACTTCCATAATTGCAAAGCTGGTGACTTTCTGATTTTGCATTCATTTATCTGAAGATAGGATCAGAATGGTTTTTCTTTTTTTGCAATGCTGAGAGTTGTGGGTTCTCTGTAAGCTTTGTTCCTGCGTTTTCTATGCTTGCCAACTCCTGGTGTAGACAGACAGAGCCGCAAATATTTCCTGCTAGCTGAGCCTTTGAATAATGTGGGAATCAAACTCTTCAGGTTATTCAGGGTACAAGCTCTTCAGAATGGGCCTCAAAACCCAATCCATACTGGGAGCACATTTCTCCTTTAGCAAATGATGTTGCTACGGTACATATCATTTTGGAGTAATAAAATAGCATTCAGGAAGACTAACATGATGATTCAAGAAGTAATATTTATAGTACCACATGGATTGCCCTTTCTTTCTTTTTCTGATCTTAACTAAATGGATTTCTTTGCAGCTTCTGGATTAGAGAATATCTTTGCACTAGAATCCAGGAGAACCTCAAAGGTGGACAACCCTCCCCCACAAATCGTTTTTGTGTAGCATCTACTTCTGCTCAACTTGTAGTGTTTGATACTTGAGAAGGTAGATGCAAAAAATCATTGCCTTGCCTTAACTTTACTGTAGCTGAGATGGACCATTCTGGATAATATACAATATTGTCACCAGTTATAGCGATGAGACACTCATCTAGAACTGGGGTAGGTCTTTGTAATAAACAAAACCTAAGGTAATATACTGCCTTAGGCTGATTTGCATTGGAAAGTTTACTCCAGTATGAAAACAGGTTACTACCATTTCCTTTCCACACACCAAGCCTGTAGGGAAGTGGTGTGTGAGCTATTTCCTACTTGGGTTGACTCCTGTCCGATTTGCTTACTCCATGTCATTTCATCTCTGGCAAACATCAGTCCCTCATTTTGTTACAAGTTCAGATCTTCGTCTCTGCTTGCTCTTTCCTTCCTTCCTTCCTTCCTTCCTTCCTTCCTTCCTTCCTCCCTCCCTCCCTCCTTCCCTCCCTCTATCCATC
>JANHFT010003936.1:154803-166090 GCA_032467955.1 Pseudoxenodon macrops
AGGCATTATAAAGTGGTATTAACACTTCACGTGATCTTGATTCTATCCCTGTTTATGCAGCCTAGAACTGTGTTGGCTTTTTTGGCAGCTACTGCACATGGCTGGCTCATATTTAAATGGTTGTCCACTAGGACTCCAAGATTCCTCTCACAGTCACTGCTATTGAGCAAGGTACCACATATACTGTACCTGTGAATTTTGTTTTTCTTGCCTAAATGGTACTTTTTTCACAATTGGATTTTATTTTGTTAGATAGTGCCCAATGTTCAATTTAACAAAGTCGAAGTAATTTAACAACCCGTTCTCTGCCCTAATTATTTCTTCCAACAACCAGTTTGCCAAACTGCTCAGAAAGTTAACAACCGGTTCTCCCGAAGTGGTGTGAACTGGCTGAATCCCATCACTGGTTTTACTACATAGGTAACTTGCATTATTAATCCCTCCATAGCTTTTAATGGAAAGAGAAACCAGCTAATTGTTTCTTCTTTAGCAACTACTGTACAATGGTTTGGCTAAAAATATATATAGTTTTTTTAATTATATGAGGTTTGGTTTCCCGACAGCGTTAGCTGAATTTGTTCATGGAAAACATTTGCTTAACCCAGTGTTTCTTAATCAATTTTAAGATGTGTAGATTTCCAGAATTCCCCAGACACCCTGGGCAATTCTGGGAACTGGAAGTCCACACATTTAAAAGATGCTGAGGTTGAAACATTGGTATATAACCTATATACAAATCTCAAAATAGTTTACAATATAATTCTACCAATTAAAATGTGACTTAAAACATTAATAAAATGACATTTTAAAACACATACAATGAAGACCTTTTAACTGAGGACAGAGTTAGGCCAAAGTAATTGCATCTGTCCTTCCAAATACTATATATGTCTAATTGTTTTTGGAAGGACAGGTGTGAAATAGAAATCTTTGGGTATATCTTTTTTCTGGTTCATTGTTCTGATTCCAGAGTTTTCACTGTGTTTACACTGCAGTCATCAAACGAAACTTTTTTTTCATGGCAGTGAGAAACTAGCTGTAGAAAGCAATTGGATTTTTAAATTGGGATTGTTTTTCTTCCTAGGAATTCTGAGGAGGCTTCAAGTTACAATGAAAAACAGTATTTGACTGACATTGCCTTTCCATCTTTGTAAAATCACATATAAAGCAATGGCATCTCTGACAGGAAATCATTTTATGTCATTTTAGGTAGGAAGAGTTACGGTGTTGAGGATTACTAAAATAAGGAAGAAACTGAATTATTTTATATTGCTTAATTTCCCATCTGAATGATTCCTCGTTACTGTAGTAAGCTTGCCCTTTGACTTGTTGGTAGTGATAGCGTAGGATGGGACAACTCGCTGGAACCAACTCACTGTGGGACAACTACAAATACAAAAGTTAAATTAATTTCAATGGAACTGTGCTAATAATAACAAAATAAAGTAAATACAGAAGCACAAGAATTACAATAATTTTGATGAAAACATGGTCACCAATAATAAAAGTACCTGAATGAAACAATTAATGCAGTGTTGAGCTATCCCATGGCAAGTTGTCCTGCGCCGTGTTGTCCTAGGCCAGTGATGGCTAACCTTTTTGCCATCATGTGCCAAAAGCGGGGGGAGCACAGGGAGGTCGCACGCACGCCCACACCCATAATGCAATGCCCTCCCCTGCGCATGTGTGAACAACCACCCCGCGCTGCCTCCCCACGCATGCACGCTCAGCTAAATTAGCTATTGCTGATTTCAACTAATATTTTGCATGTGATTCAATACTTCTATTTCATACTGTGTCATTGTTCTAGTACTTCCCTTTCGTTTTACTTTTGCCTGTTAAAATGCATTTGTATTTTGGAAAATATGAGAGACTTTTATTTTTATCTGTTAAAATATAGAACTCTGATTCATTCAAATTCCTTTTAAATTGTAGTTTCTAGCTCTCAAAATTAATGTGTATTATTGATACAATATAAGCCAAACAGAAGTTTTAAAAACGTTTTCCGGGTTTTCCAGTTCCATAAATCCAAAAAAAAACCAAAACAACCCAACAATAAAAAGCCCAAGTCATAATAAGCTAAAGAATTTTTTATTTTGAAAACATGGCAAGAATCTAAGGCACTTCAAACATTAAAATGCATATGATGCAGAGAACAAGGCAAGAAAATAAGCATTCTAGGTGCCCAGAACTATATTTGCATTCACTAGAAAATAGCATCTTCCAACATCTTAGGGATCATGGAGTTAATAAAAGTGTAATAATAATTATTATGTATAAAGTATTATTTTGGTTATGTTGGAATTGAAAGTGTCAAAAATACTGACTGACTCTGTTATAGATAAGCTACATAAATCAGTAGCAACAATTTATTTAGCCAATTCAGGCCATAATGGTTTATCTTCTATTGTTTAAGCCATGAAGCCACCAGCTGACATTCCAAAGAGCAAATTTAAGCCATTATCCCTTTTTAAATAAAAAAAAAGCATTCAAACAACAATCAGAATCATTTTGGAATGATATGTATAATAAAAGAGTTCTTGCCAACATCCCAATAGTAGCAAATATAAATATATATAAAGAACATACCTTTACAAAGTAATACAGTAGAGTCATAACCAAATAGCTAGCTTAAATAACTGTATGTAGGTAACAGCAAGATATATTCGGCAGCAAAGATAGGCTATTTTGTGGTAGCTGAAAATAGGAGCAAAAGGGGGACTTTAGGGTTTTATATGACCTATTGTGCAGCACAGAACCTTTCCTTTATGACAGCTGTTCCCTGACAGCAAGTCATCCATCCAGCAAACTGTAATCGTATCAGATTCTTTCATCTTACTGGAAACCTAAACAGTTTCTGCTGTATGGATGAGTTTGACCAATCCGAGTGGTGAGAATTGATCTGAACTATCAACTGACAGCCACATCACGTGTAAACTCTCTCTTATCCGCAAGAGTGCTTCTTAACCTCTTTCTTATAGAGGCTACCTTAGGTCTAAATATTGGCTTTCAATTTGCTGGTGAGTACAGGCACATGACGATTACATTCAATATCTGTCACTGTAAAACAGTAATCACTAGCAGCTTAGAGGATGTGGCAGTTTTTACACATCTCTTTGCATTAGCAATCAAATGAGCTTCTGTGAGTAGGACCTGGGGAAGGCTTTCTTCCAAGCCTTGGAGTTCCCTGGAAAGAAAGGGAGGAAAATGGTTAGAACACAAAGTCACAGAACCATTCAGTATGTTGAATTACTATGCTGGATCAGTGCTGCTCTGCTGAGTATACACTTGAAGCAAAGAATTATACAGCACATGTTTTAAAAAAAGTGTGGCCATGGGGGTTGGTTTTGCAAAGATACAGTTCCAGAAATAGAAGATGGTGGAAAGAAAAATAGCAATAGAAAAAAGACAAGAACAGATTTCTGCTCCTTTTTGTAATCTGGATTGAAGAGCACATGACCCCCACCCTAGAGATAAGGCTTATAAGTCTTAGCTCATTACTGCTTCTATTAGTTTCCTACAAGTCAACTGTATCACCTCTGATCTGTTCCAACTAATAGAACAGGTACATTGAAAAAGCTCAAAAGTAAATAGCCATGACAGCAAAAAGAACAAGAACATCACCTAACAGCTTCTAGCCTGAGGGCGGAAGACTAACTTACTGGACCTTCTAAGAGTCAAAAATCCTCTCAACGCTCAGCAATATATATATACTAGTTGTGTTAATACTAGTTGTATCAATCATAGAGTACATGGAATATGACTTATGCCACTCACCGGGGACTGAGTTTTTGAAAAGTTTACGTGAGCGTAGAGGAGAACAGCAATATCCTTGTGCCCAGCATCAAGGGCTATTGAAAGTGCTGTGCTGCCATCCTTAAGAAAAAGAAAACAAATGAGATTAAAAACATGTCTGTCTTTATAGATCATCACTTCCCCATAGTTCAAGAATATCCCCTCAGGAATTTTCAAGGTATCTGGGATGATTTATATAGCAGCCATACCAGAAGCAGTTAGATGGTTAGCTTCTTTAGATACTGAATTATAACATCTATCCCACTGAAAGTCTACGGCTCTTTCTTTTGCTGAGTTTATTATGGTGTTATCTTAATATATTATCTCCTATATTGTATTGTATTGTGTCTGTGTGTATGCTTTATTTAAACTAAATTTGTATATCTGTGATTGTGTGAGCTCTTTTAGATGCCCTACACTTAATAAATAAACCGCTTCCCCCACCTGGCACTAAACCTACACCTCCCAAGAGTTCCCAGCTGTTATGACTAAAGGAGTTACAATGCTAGCATATTTAGAAGAAAATGTGTATATTCTTTTTTTTTAATCCATACCAACCTTCATATATTAAAAACTATTCTGGTTAATTTCCTGTAATATAAATCAGCCACAATAATAGTCCTTTGAAAAAACCCCACTTAATTTTAACTAAGATAAATGCTGTGATTTTGTTTTATGAAGCAATTCAGCAGTCACCATGGGTTTCAAATTTCTCCCAACCAGTGTGCTGGATTATTACTATAAAAACCTTGCAAATAATTCTGAGACTGTTTCCAGACAAAAGAACACTAGTTCAGGATACTGAGAACAGGGAAAAAACCACAGAAAAAAAATCTTACATTTAAAAAATGGAAACACTGACTGTGATAACTCCTATTAAACGAAACCTGTGCTTAATTTCCACTGTTTCTGAAGAGCTGTTTTTATTTACATATATGACTATCATACATGTACTTTGAAGAGTACGTGTACAGCCATGGTACACTGGAGTTGAATATAATTAAAGCCTCCACTGGGGGACATTGTTTTAATAGAGCATTTACTTTTATTTCAGCTCTAATCTCCCTCTCTGTCATCTACCAATCCATCAAACAACTGTGACCTAACACATGATCTGAGCTTCATCTAAATTTAATAGAATATCTTTACCTATTAAAAAAGATATGCTGATTAAAAAGCAGCAAAATGTATATGTTACTGAAACACACTGAGCCAATATTCAAACTTGGGAAAAATATGTGAAGCCGTGGATATTTTTAAGGGAATAGGTTGAGTTAGATTTCCTATCAATAAAATGACAGGTATGACAGAGCTGAAAGGCACATTTCATATATTAAAAAAAAAATGATGTCAGAGTCTGCACTTCATAACATGGGTTTCTGATGAATTATGCCTTTGTCAAAAGAGCGCTCTGCAGATTTTTTTTTTAAAAGAGCTGTTAGTATCATTGTTAAAAATGCTAGTCTCCATTAATCCAATCAGATAAATAGCATATGTTCAGAGAAAAGGCAACATCAATGTAAGAGAAACAGTACAGAAACGATGCCTCCAGCAGATCCAAACCATCTCTGTTTGCTTCAGATGTAAATGGAAACCAAGCAAAAGTCAAGTATTTTAATGACCGCTGGAATTTCAAGCAAGCACATCTGATGCATATTTTCAGTCTACTTACTTCTACCCTAAAATAGTTTCAGCCATGATGACGTAGAATGTAATGAACTAATGAGAATGTATGGAGGCAACTGAAAGCCAGTGTGGTGGTTAAGGCGCAGGACTAGCAAATGGGAGATCTCCAGTTCTATCTAATTCTCCCTTAATATGAAAACTGGCAGTCATTCTTGCAACCCAACTCACCACACAAACCTTGTTGCTGTGCGAAAAGTAGGAGGTAAGGAGCATTTTGTATCCAGTTTGAATTGAATAAGGTTGGAATGCAAATAATAAGCAAACAACTCACATTGTCTTCCAGGGTACCATTACATCCAGGCTGAGCTAGCAAAAGTTTGACTATCTCCACATGCCCATGTTCACTTGCGCACATCAAAGCAGTGGAGCCCTCATCATCTTGGATGTTGACATCTGCACCACAAGCCAACAGAGCTTTCACCATATCTATTCGCCCGTGGCTCACAGCAAGCATCAGAGCGGTCTGACCAGCCTGCATGGCAGGGGAAAAAACCAAAACCAGAGGAGAGCCCCTCTCATTTTGCGAACAGAATTTCACAGATAATTCTACTGAACAGAGAACACCAGCACCTATATTTTGGCACACCCAATTAAAGGATCATCATATTCTTAAATGTGGATCTGTCATACAAACTTATAGAGAATACACGTAGTATCAGGGTTTCATACAAACTCTACTCAGTTCTGGACAGGCAGTCATTTTCTCCCTCTAAGGCTTCCTATAAGGCAATTCATTCCTCAGCATTTTAAATTAATAATGTTCATGGATGATCATTCATTTGGTTTCTTTCTAAATGTACTTTTAAAGAAAAACTCAAAGATAGAAGCTTTCTAGATAATATTAACAAAATTAATCATCAATACCAATCAGTCTTGTACTTTAGATTTCAAATTGTACTATGCTTTGTGCAGTGTTAAGGTACCAGTGAAAAAAGGTTTTCTGAACAGGATATGTTGTGAGGACCCCATCTAAAAGACATTTTTTTTCTTCCCCTTGAGAAATGTTTTGGACATCTCCAATAGTATAAATACAAACATGTGAAGCACATCTTATTAAGCAATGATGGATTTGCATAGCTAGTTTCACTAATTTTAGTTATTATGTATCTTTTCTGAAAACAGTAAAAGGGGAATTGCAACTAAAGCCAAAGGGGTGCCCCCAAAAAAAAACTATAGTTAAAATGTATGATTTCTTTCAATGTCAGGCAACAAAATGCATCGGTTGGGAAATTATTCCAAATCTTTCTCAAAAAATATAAGATGTAATGGAATTATTGTATTTAAAAGCAAGATTATTGTTTCTCTTGAGCTTTCCTAAAGCAGGTATCACCCCAAACTCCCCCCTTCCCCTGCATGACCAGTGGTGGCAAGCTAGGGAAGGGTCTTTTATTTCTTCCGGGGGCATCTTCCAGCCTCTGAATGACTGACCAACCTGGCTAGCTTTTGCATTCACGTCTCCACAGGCAAAGAGGTCTTCCACTATTTTCATGTCTTTTTCTGCCTCTACAGCTGCAAGGGCAGCCAGCATAATCGGTGTATAGCCAGCCTTGTTTTGGTGATTTACATTACAGACATCTGCAAAAAAAAAAGCCATGAGAGAATCTCTTGAGAAAATTGAAAGCTCAGAAGACACAATTGTGCGGAAGAACTGAATCAACTATTATCAGAGCAGTCTTTTCCAAGTGCAGCAATTGCTTACATAATGAAGATGATTCAGAAGAATCTGCAGAGGAGAAAAGAGAGACAGGAATGGTTCTTCAGCCAAGGAGAGAGAACAACTCTCTCTTTATAGTTTGCGTGATGGGAGGGTTGGAAAGAGGCCACAAAGCCACAGTTTATGCAATGGCTACAGACAGTAAACTTAAAAGGTAACTATTCTACAATTCTATGAACTGCCACAAGTAACAGTTTCTGGCCAGAATTTCAGGTACACAGGGAAGTCTTAGTAGGGAAGATCTCATAAACAAATCAGCAATACATAACTTTACATTAAAAAGTCACTGCAACTTTATTCTACCCTCTTACATAAATATTTTAGCAATGCTTTTCGCATTTCTAAGGCTTCCAGAAATAACGTATTTGTATGTGTTTAAACTCAATGGCTTAGAGGTGTCAAATAATGGTAGTTTTTTTGGAGGGCCTTTATCACCACTAAAGAAGTACTTAGGAACAGAATTTTTAGCAACTAAAGAAAGAATTTCCAAAGGGACAATAACTCAAATGCAAAATCAATTTACTTCATGTGAATATATGACAAATTAATTATTATTAAAACCTCCTATATTTAGAGGCCAACTGAGCATAATATTCTGCTGGTTCTAGATACAACGTATGCAAGGACCCACCCAAACTTACTTGCATCTAAAAGCAGTTTCACAATTTCAAAGTTGGAGTGGGAGACGCTGTAATGAAGAGCCGTGTTGCCATTTCCATCTGCCATGTTGATGATTTGCCTAAGGACTGCAGGGGAAGCCTCTTCAAAAGTAGCTATGTAGTCCCCGACCATGGCAGCAATAGCTGATTTTTGGCTCGATATACGAAACCACTCATGCTGGATGGTGTTTAAACAAAATCTCTGCCAAAATCAAACACAAAAAGCTTCAAAGCAAAGCTCTATTTATAAGTTATTTCATCCTCACAGATAAAACGAAGTACATAAAAACCAGCATTTCCCCCCTGCAGTATTAAAAACAAATTATTCTAAGCCCAGGTACACAACTCTCTCCCCAGGGACAAGACACAGCCATCGCGAGTGGTGCTGGAGCCCAATGCTTTGTTTGTGTTCCCCTGCTGTTTTTGTTTGCTGACTACAACTGTAGTTTTGTAAGAATATTTTGTAAAAAATGGGCAAAGAAAAAATAGGGATTCCTATTCTAAACTTCCATGGGTTCTGCATTTAATTGTTTTTACTTGTTATAATTTCTGGTGTTTTTAAAAAAATACTACAAATACACACACACACACACACACACACACACACACACAGAGTTACAGTCAGTATTGACTGATTGTTTGATTATGTGCCCAGTTGGTGACAACACAGTTAAGATTTTCTCTAGGAGGATCTGTCCCTAAAACACTAAATATAGTGAACATAAAATATAAAGACATTTTCTTACAAAAGGTGTGGCTGTAACATATAATCCTTAAATTAGTGCACTAGTATCATCATGTATTCTAATATATTTTCTGTTGTATTTTCTCTCATTCTTACAAATTGCTCAATTTAATCCTTCCTGACATCTTCCAAATTCTCCCCCCCCCAATTATATGACATCATAATAAAAGCTGCCATCATAAACGCATAAAATAGTTCTGTACAACTAAGAACTGCATACATGGATCTGATTGGGGTAAATTATAGGGGTGAAACAGAAATATTGTAGTTCCTATTATCTTTGCCTTTTACTTTGTTTTGTATTGTCTTATTAGCTCAGATTTTGTGTTCTTAAATGGACTCTTGGCTAATCAACAAAGCATCATATTCTATTATGTGCATAATCACTACATATTTTTTTTACTCACTTCAAATTTGGTTCCTTCCAACTATATTGGAATTTTAGTTTTATAACTTCCAGACAACATGGCAAAGATTGTTTCTGCAGTGATTATATTGGTTGAATTCAATAAATAGCTCTATTTGTTTGCATACCACAAACACACTTTCAAAAATGAAAAGATGTAAAGATTATGTATTTCTATTTTTGGTAACATAGGAAACACATTCCACATCAAAACAACTGATACACTTTCGCAGTCAAGTGGAACATTCACTTCCTACCCTAAGTATTTTTCTACACTTGTTAGCAGCATCCAGATCAAGAGCATGACTAAGTGGATTATACTGTTGCTTTTAAATGAGATTTTAGCCAAGTCTGTGCAATGCATTTTTAGTATATATTTTGGCCTACCAGCATAGCAAATTTGAGGAAGGCAAGTGGATTGAACGCTAAAATTAGCACTGCAGAAACAAGCCCACACAATGTTAATTGAAGGGATTAAATACCTTTATTTCAGCCTGTCTGCTTATCTTAGCACTGAAATATGCCGTACATTAGTACATTATGGTTCAGGTTTGATGAAGCAGTTAGTTTTCTTGCACAAACAAGCTTGAATAAAACAGAACATATTTGCCACCTCCAGGAACACATGCCTTCTCCCCTACTCATGAATTATATGAGCCATTCAGGATTATAAAAAATTGTAACATGAAGACTGAGGATTTTTATGCTGCTTTTTCACTGACATCTTTGAAAAGTAGCAGTAACTTCTTCCTTTTGATTAATAGGAGTACAGAAAATACTCAAGACTTACTATTTCCTTGCTGCTCATGGCTTTTGGATCATCAATGCTGTTTTTCAGAAAATGACATGCTGACAGCATCTTTTCACTCAGTTCATATCTGGGGGGGAAAAGATGGCAAGAGGCATGTTTAGATTTTATTTTATTTTATTTAAATTTAGAGCAGTAGTCCCCAACCTTTTTGGCATGAGGGACCGGTTTCATGGAGGACAATTTTTCCACAGACCTGGGGGCGGGGGAGAATGGTTTTGCATGCTACCTAGATGACGCACATGCACAGATGAAGCTTCACTTGCTTATGCAGCTCAGTTCCTAACAGGCCACGGACCAGTCATGGTCCATAGCCTGGGGGTAGGGACCCCTGATTTACAGGAAATATACCCTAGCAAAAACTCTTTACCAGTTCCTAAAATGTGTAATCTAGTTTGGCTACAGAAGTGTATGGTAGCTTCTCTTGAAAGAAACAGTGAATTTTTATGGATTTTATTTCATAACATGCATCTTATTGAGGAGCAGATGAGCAGACAGCCCATCCTCTAGTCTAGGTATTAACTAGTGGTACTAAAGCATCTGCATCAAACATTCAAACAATATAAAGCAATGTCACACAATTTTTTTCTTTATTTTTAACCATCATTATATTGCCCGTTGATATTTTTTTAAGCAAAATTCTGCAGAAGATTCGTGAAGATACATGGATTCAGGCGTATTATGATATAAGGAAAAATGTACTTTCTTAACATATGTATTTATCACAATGTAAACTTCTGGCAAGGCTTACCTCAGGACATTCAAACTGTAATTACATAAGTTTACCATGAGCTAACTGGCAAGAGATGTCCATCTTTTGAAGATCACATTTTCAACAACACTGGATTAATTACTGGTCGATATTTTTTCCAGCCCTATAGTTGTATAAACTCTGGGTGGACCATCTTTATAGCCGCTCTGGCGTTACTTGGATGGCTCTCTAGGAATTTTTGCTTTGCCTCATGATATTTACATTTCAGGATTATTATCCTTCCATTTCATCCTACAGTCTATCATGACGCTACTGAGCAAAATCATTCATATATTTAAAGAGAATGGGCACAAAAAACTTATAATAAATTATTTCTCCTTTTCATCAAATCCATAAGTGGGAATTTAGGTTCTGAACCACCACCAGGCTGCATTAATGAACTGGTTAGGGGTCAATAAATTAAAATACAATCTGAACAGTTTATCTTTTTGTCTGGGAAAGCCCAAGTCATGCTAATTACATAAATAAATGCATGTACTAAACCTCAACATTGGCCTGATAAATATTGACTCTACAACAATACAAAGTATTTCTCTGTTTAAGAAAAGTAGTCAAGAAGAACAATCTCAATTTTTTCTGAGCTTTCATTGCGCTCAAATATTCCATATTCCTGTTAATGCAATGGCTTCTATGTGCATTATGAGTGAAGTTAAAGGATTACTGGTAGTTTTCAACTTTTTGAATTTTGTGTTTTAAAAGAAA
>JANHFT010003936.1:166190-187635 GCA_032467955.1 Pseudoxenodon macrops
GGTATCTGTTTTGCTATTAAACATGAAGCAATTTGGAAGCTGAAACTTTTGTTTTGTGAATGCAGGCCTTAAATTGCATAGCTCCCAAAAAGTTAAAAATACAGGCCTATCGAGAACTACAGATAGTCCTTGAATTACAATAGTTCACTTAATGGCCATTCAAAGTTACAACGGCACTGAAAAAAGTGAATTATGACCATTTTTCACACTTATGACCTTTGTAGCATCCCCATGATCATGTGTTCAAAATTCAGATGCTTGGCAACTGATTCATACTTAAGACTGTTGCTGTATCCCAAGGTCATATGATCACATTTTGCAACCGTTTGATAAACAAAATCAATGGGGAAGCCAGATTCAGTTAACAACTGTGGCAAGAAAAGTTGTACAATGGGCCAAACCTCACTTAACAAATGTCTTAACAACAGAAATTTTAGGCTCAATTGTGGTCACAAGTCAAGGACTACCTGTATTATGACAAATTCAAAGCATTATGCAGAAAATATACCATACCTCTCACGGATTTCTACATTCTCAGGTTCAGGCTCTTGAACATGCATTATTTCTTCTTCTTGAACAGGTTTAACATCTTTCCTGTTTAATCTATGTTCCCTTTCAAGTACGCTGGAATTTTCAATCTGAATATAATCATTCCCGGCACATTCATCATCAGACTCCGATGAGGAACTCTCTTCCGAACTAGAATCATCACTTGATGTGGTTTCATACCTAGGAAATAAAATGACTTTTTATTAATGTACCGTTACATACATATTCAAAGTTAAAGCAACTAGTTTGCCACATCCCAACTTTTTCCAGTTTAGTGTCTTACAGATCATAGTAGCCTCGAGACGTGTCAGGACTTTGAGGTTGTCCAGATCAAGAAACAGTCTCCAAAAAAAGACTAGGTTTTACTGATACACTGATAGGCTATATTAATAGAATCTTGCAAGTGTGACTGTCTCTTCTTCCTGTCTCTTTTTTTACTTCAGTAAATTAGGGAGGAGTGAGTCTACGTTTCTTCCTAAAACTATCTCCTTCCCTAGGACTTGAGGAATGCTTCTGCCCTTTTTGTTTTTATAACAGTCTCTAAATATTTCTCTTCTATGGTCTTTACAGCAAGACTTTTAAAAGTGATATTAATGGCAAAGTTCCTTCCTCAACAGGCAAAGCATCAAAATGATGCTAATAATGTGACTGATGGAACACAATAGTTATGGAAGTGCAATCATTCATCAAATGAGTAATGAGAAACCTGATTTATGTTAACTATTAAATAATCAGGCAAAGTTTATTTTTCCTGGGTGTGTAAAATGTTCTCAAAGAAATTATAATCTCTATTTCTCAGTTGCTTCTATATATTGGAAGAAAATATTTGTTTGAGAAAATCAATTCTATTTTAAAAATTACAGCTTATCTGGTGGGAGATGTTGAAATGGTGGATAAAGAGAAATATAATCTCATTTTAGGAATTTTAAGAATGAGATTATATTTCGATTGAAAAAGCCCTATGATTAAAACATTTTACTCCCAAAATATTGCTGCTAAAGATCAGGAAAACTAAAACTATGTAACTACTATGTTCATATAAAGATATCAAGGATCATCTCAACATGTCTTAAGGGAGAAAATAAACTGAAAAGATACTGTTTTTGTATCTTTTCATTGTATTTTCTCCCCACAAAACAGAGAGATTTTCACTGAAATTATATGCCTTGGAGCAAATAATTTATGATATTATCATTTTATGATCAAATATCAATTTATGACTATAATTTTACTTCTATGGACTTGGAAAAGAGAACAAAATCTAATTTCAGAACTGTAAGGTCTTACCCTCCATTAATACCCACAAACTGCAAATTCTTCTTTGTATTCTCATCTTTTTTCCCATCTTTTTTCTTCATGATGGACTTCAACACACCATCATTTGCACACACTACCGAAAAGAGTACAGAAATTATGTTAACAAAGATTTGTATCAACGCTATCAATATGCTGAAGTTAAGCTTTAACCTGTGCAAGAAACTTATGGACAGAGAGTTCAGACTTCCCACACACCACAACTGGGCCGTATGTTCAAACCTATCCCAGTTGTATCGCCACCTTAGAGCTTTGTTATATACATTATTCATGCAAGGGATAGAAATCCACATATGATAATATTATGGCCAAGCTTTTGGAAGTTTGGATGGTGAAAGCCTCCTCCCTACTCACATGTTCATCTAATATCTTTACAATATCTTTACAATGGCCTTTAAATTTTAGCAGGATTTTCCTTGTGGGAAGAGAGTGTTCAAGTCATTACAATTCTAAAATTATAAAACAGTTTAAACAATTTAAAAACATTAAAACAATAAAATTATTCACAAAACAAATAAGTAGAAACAGCAGCTGGGATGATTAATCAACTAATGGTAAATTAATTAAGCTTTGCGAAAAGCCAACAGGGCTGGGGCCATTCTAATTGCTCAGGGCAGAATATTCTATAAGGCAGGAGCTACTGCAGAAAAAACTTGTTTTCTAGTTCCTGCCAATTGACAGTCTGTGGCTGATGGGTTTGCAGTATGCCCAATATCAGAAGTGATTGCCACTGCTCCTCCCTAGGCTGAGAGTGAGTGACTGGTCTAAAGTTACCCAGGTGGCTTTGTGTTTCAGGACTAGAAACTCCCAGTCTCCCAGTTTCTACTCTGCTACAACAAACTGACTTTCTATTGACTCTTAGTTTAGTAATAAACTAAATGATTTTTTTCATAGGTGTATAGCCTATGGAATTTTTAAAAATTGAGCGTAGACATTGAACATGTTTCCAAGATTATTAAAATAATTCCTGAGTATAAATTACATATCCAACTTTCTGACCAATAGGTCTTTTTTTTTAAAGAATTCCTTTTAAAAGAATTTAAAAGATATAATAAATCAAAAACAAAGGTGCAAGAAGATTTTACTTTGGGAATAGAGATCATATATATTAAAACCACACAAGAATAAGCAGAGTTATCCACAGGCCAATTAAAAATTTTCCTCATGAATTATCTAACTTTTGTACCATTTTACTTGAGAACTATACTATTAGAAAATGACCAACCTATTTAAAAAAATAACGTAACAGAGCAAACAATAGTATAACAGAATTACCATAAAGCCCAGAGGCAAGTTGGTCATCTGTAAGATTAATTGAAGATAATGTGCTATCCTGGGAAGTCAATACTTTTTGGTCCTGTCTCATTCCAATTATTGCAGTCTTCTCCTCATTTATGGTCCCGATTTCCTGCCCCAGCTTCAATTTTGAAGAGCCTGGAATCAAATGGGAATTACTGTGTCACCTTGTGGACCCAAATATCTCATTTTGGCAAAAAAAGATACTATTAAACTGTATTTTGCCAAATAAAAATGCTTTTGCTTAGTATTTCTTCTATATTCAAGCATTCCAATATTTGAGACATGTCTGGCTGAGGAATTCTGGGAGTTAAAGTCCACAGGTCTTAAGGCTGCCAAGGTTAGACATCCCGGTGTACAGTATTCATTGAGTTAGCAAAAGTAACCATCTTGTTTTTGTTTCTAATGAGGGACAAAAGTAATACATTTTTTTCATCTACAAATCACAATTTAAATGCATTTATAAATAGCATCACGTTTTTTTAGCCACCATAAGGGAGATATATGAATTTAAAATAATTTCAGATGGTAACATTTGAAACTTTAATTTATTTTTAAAACAACGTTTTTTTTAAACACAAATTCATTAAAAATGTGAAAATTTATTACAAGGGGCAGCTGTTTGACATCTTTTTAATGCAACCCACAGTACAGCTTGTTTACCTGAATGTTTATCATCAAGAAGTTACAGGAGGAGAACCAGAGTGGGTGGAAATAATATGATTTAAAAAAATAATTCAGTCAATCTTCTGTCATAACATTCAACATTAAGGAGATGCAATATTCCTTTATCATATTGATTATAATTATTTCTGTTTTGTTGTTATAGACTTATGTGTGGCACACCGTGAAAGGCTACACTGGAAAGTAAACTAAAGATTACAGCAAATAATATAATGAAATGGAGCAGAAGGCCAAGTCCTAGTTGTAAAACACTTCCTGGGAGACCCTACAAGCAGTTGGAGAAGCTGAATTTATCTCGCATACTTTCTTCCCATGAATGTGGCAGAACCATTCATCAATTTTGTTTTGCTTTTTCATTTAGTTCAATGTCCTAAACAATTGCAGATGGATAACAAGAAGTTTCCACTGCAACTACTTCCTTACCAGGAAAAAGGAAAATATTTTCAGGATTATAGGAATGCAACAGCAAAACAGTCCCAGATTGCAAAAGATCTTGGATGCTTGTTTGACACATGAAACTACTGTTCTATAGCCTTTAATTTAAGTATGAGGTCTGTGCAAAAAAAGAAAAAGAAAAATACAGCTAGAGACAATGTTTTCAGTATTCAAGGAATTGTTTTGGGTACATTTGACCAAAGCAAAGAAAGCCATTTTTTTCCTTGTTCAGATTTTAAAATTAAAAAAAAAACCTATGCAGCCCCTTAAACCCTGTTCTTAAAAACTGCTTTATAAAATAAAATCTTTCCTAAACTGCTGGTTTTCATCATCAAATTAAGTAAGAAACAGGAGAAACAAAAACAACAGAAGTCAAGTACTGACCAAATCAGTAAAGTGTTAATTTGGCTTAAACTTTGCTAACCCATTCTTTACATATTACTCCTGTACTAAAAGTGATGGCATTATATATAAGACTAAAATTTGCCTTCGTATTTTTGGAAAGCATGAGAAATTAAGAGAAATAGCCCAATAGCATCTGATCCATGTTTTCAGCTCTATGGAGATAAAGTTTCAATAACTATACCTGGATTGACAACAATCAGAGCATGCTACCCGTAACACTATTTATTACTTTAAAGTGGGCCTTCTTGGAAAAAATTTCCTTGTGTATTTGCATTTTTGAGTAACCTCATGTATAAAATTATGTACAAGTTATTTATCATAATCTTTGTGCAGCATAAACAATTTATTATACATCATTCTCCAATTAAGGCAGAGGGCACATTAACATACAAACTGAATTAAGTAACAGTGATTAAAATGAATTGCTTGTAAAAGAAGGCGTTCTTTTCATAAAGACTGATTTTCCATGAACACATGCAGACACAAACCACTCTCGGGCACACAGGCCTCTCTTTCATACAAAAGCACAAACATTTACATACATTATCCTCTCTTCTTTCAGCAAAAACCGCAAACGAATAGATTGTTGGATGAAGACAGAATAAGGAAAAAGAGCTAGAATACTGAGAGAAAAATGTGAGAAGGGAGAATAATATTAAATAGAAATATAGGTAGTCTTCAATTTACAACCATACATTTAAGTGACTGCTTGAAGTTACAACGACACTGAAAAAAAGCGACCGTTTTCACACTTACAACTATTGTAGCATCCCTTTGGTTACATGAACAAAATTTAGACGCTCAGTAACTGGCTCATATTTATGACGGTTGCAGTGTGTCTTGTGTCATGTGATCACTTTTGGCGACCTTCTCACAAGCAAAATCAACGGGGAAGCCAGCTTCAGTTAACAACCATGTTACTAACTTAACTGCAGTGATTAACTTAACAACTGTGGCAGGAAAGGTTGTAAAATGTGGTGAAAATTCACTTAACTGTCTTACGGAACTTTTGGGCTCAATTGTGGTCATAAGTTGACCACTTCCAACTGTAAGGTGAAATAAAAAAGTAATTAAGAGTTGGAAGAAAATAAAGTCTGTGGAATATGATTGTCTGCAGTGAGAAAGAGAAGGAAAAATCACTGCCATTTTTGGGGAGAATGGAGAGCAAGGCCTTTAGAAAAATGCAGGTGAAGTCTAGAATGAAGGAAGCTCACACCAGCCCAATCTTTCTAGAATCCTGATTCCCAGCAAGGCAGAAATGACTTTTCTCTTTAGATTAGGGGTGTCCCCTAATCTTAGCAACTTTAAAACCTCTGGACTTCAACTCCCAGAATTCCCCAGCCAGCCGCAAGTCTTAAAGTTGCAAAGGTTGGAACACTTGCTTTAGATACAGGTAGAACCTGCCTCTATTCATATGTTCTCCCCATTTGAAAGCAATTATTTTAATGGGGGGGGTGTCCCTCTCTTTCCCCTTTTTCTTGCATACTGTGGCTCATGTAACCAAGGTTGGCTCTAAGAGAAAAGAGGCAGTGGTACAAAGATGTTGTTAAAGGGGCTCTTATAAAGGAAGATGAGGCAATTATTAGTTCTCTCTGCTCAAATGAATCATACAAAAATCTAGACCACTTCTAATGCTGTACAATATTTTGTGCAGACCTATATTATTAATTAGATACAAAAAATTACAGACAGTGACAAAGCCTGCATCTCTTATCTCTTACACAAATACTAACATTTGGCATTAACAGTTTGTATCCATAGCAATACTTTGAAAACAGATCCTTTTTTTAAAATAAACAGCAGTGTTTCAAATAAATTCATGCCATTATGGGAATTTGGAAAGGGGGAAAAAAGGCAACGGAAACAAATATTGCTAATTCACAGAAGCGCACAGTGTAATCATTATTCATTCTATGAAATGTTTCATAATTTTGAGTTGTATCCTGCCCTTATAGCATGCTATATCATCTTCTAGGTCTTCTTGAAATATTTTCTAGATAAAGGTAAAATCCTTTTGGGGGGAGGGCTAAGTTAAATATTATGCATGGATACCACTGAGAACTGGTTTATGTCACCTCTGTTATTAGGATATATGAG
This sequence comes from Pseudoxenodon macrops, assembly GCA_032467955.1. Taxonomy (NCBI): domain Eukaryota; kingdom Metazoa; phylum Chordata; class Lepidosauria; order Squamata; family Pseudoxenodontidae; genus Pseudoxenodon; species Pseudoxenodon macrops. The sequence continues at coordinate 172,971 of JANHFT010003936.1, forward strand.
AGCTGTGCTAATCTGTGATAGCCAAAAATCATGAGGAGACTGGTAAGTCCCTTCTCCGGCTAACTGATTTTATTAGAAGGCATAAAGCTCATAATGGGTGGCTGTAGCTCATATAATATTTTATGCCCGTAAATAAAATTGGTTAGCCGGAAAAGGGCTATCAAACTCCTTCTTGTTCTCTTGCAAGAGAAATAAAGATATTTAGTGATCTTTTGAAGAATCAAACAATGACTTTTCTAATTCCCAGACACGATATGCTAAGGAGCTGTAAAGCCCCATACATTCAGAAGCTGCAGCTTAAGGCAAGACTGCTCTACAACAGCTTAGACTCAATACACTCTGCCTACCTGTAGCAGTAGGTTTGTCCGTGCATTGTTTTGGTACCTCTAAGCTGCGCAGTTCCTCTGTGCTTGCATATTTCATGACCGTGTTGATAGATGATAGAGTGCTGATGAGCTGAGAATTGAGAGAGCCTATTTGTGAGTGAGGTTCTCCAAAAGCATCTGCTAGTTCAACGTAATTTTCAGCAAGGAGCATTTGCTGTTCTTGAACAAGCTTTTGAACCCGTTCAATGTAATGGTCCAGGCCGGTCCTTATTTCAGGCAGAGGAAATGGGCTTTCGGTGTCGGGGTTCCCTGAATCATCCACAGAATCATCCCCAACACCAATGCTTCTCGTGCTGGGTGGCGCAAGAGAAACTGGTGGCGGACCACAGGCAATGTTTCTCATTTTTAATCCAACTAGATAGTTCTCATGAATACTGATCTGACCTACTCCGCAGTCTTTGGTCTTTGTTAGAGAAGATTTATCAAAGCTAGTAGTGGTAGAAAGCAAAGTTCCTATACCAATGGAACGAGTTTTAGGAGCAGTATTTACATCCTTGACCCTACCATCTCCAACAGCCACCGTCTTCAGCTCCACAGCCACAGTGTTTGTCTGCTTATCAGAAGTGTTCAACAAAGTATTGGTGCTGGAATCTGTCAAAGTACTTGTTTCTGTGTTGGTGAATCCGTCGGCCTGTTCTAATACTGTATTGGTTCCCTGATTAATTGTACTAGGCACTGCCATGATTCCAGAGTTGGCTCTGCAAGCAGTCTCTGTGTTTGTGCTGCAAGATGTGGTCTCTTTAGCTGGACACAATGTCAGATCCAAAGAGTCTCTATAGCCAAGTGACCACACTTCCTTGATTTGTAGTTTTGTCTTATGCAGGCTTAGGCTGTCCACCAATTCCTCTGTATTGACTCCGGCTTCGCAGAAGCTCATTTCTGTGCCCACACATTTATTGTGGGTCTCAACATAACTCCCAATACAACGATCACACATTTCGTTCCTCTCTTTCACAATCCACCAATTCATAGGAACATCTGGCCCCACAGCTGAACTCTGCAACATAGGCCTACACAATACACCAACGCTACTCATCTGGGGACTGTTCCCTACACAAGAATCAACAATATCCACGTGGTTCCCCACCATTTGGTCTCTCGTTTGCATTTCTGTGCCTACTGCTTTGCTGAAGACAAGGGGCTGTGCCATTAACGCCTTGTCTGATTTTTTCCTAGATCCAGCTGCCTGAAGCTCATGCTTTAATTTGATCATCTCCCTGTCGTAAGTGGCTTCCCTCAACTGAACTTCCAGCCGGTAGATTTTCTCTTTAAGGGAATCAATCATCTGATGCTGAAGTTCTATCTCTCTCTCAGCCTCAGTAGACAGACCAAGCATTTCTTCTGACACCCCAGCAACAAAATCTTTAGTCTTCACATCTGTTCCCACAGCTACATCCCTGCATGCCCTCAAAGCTCTGTTATATACCACAATATCATTCATGCTTTCATCTGAACCGACAGCAATTGACCTATTCTCTTTTGCTAGATTTGCCCGATTGCCTCGCACAGAGGAAATATCGTAACTGCTGTCCTGGATTTTCTTCTCCAGAGCTTGTACTTCAGCAGTCAGCTGCCTGAACTCTTCTACCTGCTCCGTGCTATGCCCCACATTCCCCGTATCTTCTTCACAGTCTATGTAAAGCTCCCCCCCGCCTCTGACCGAAGACAGGTGCTTCCATTGCTCTGCATTTCCTGCACTGTAAGATCTCTTTCTGAAAGTGCCTGCGTCATTCTGATTGACCATTCTTTGGCTTTTGAGCTTTGCCACCAGCTGTCTTTTCTCCTCCTGAAGTACCGAGATCTTAACCTGGAGCACCGGGATGGTTTTGACTTGCTCCTCCAGTTCCTTCAGATGTTTGAGGGCAATAGCCATTTGTTCTCTGATGTGTTGCAGGTGCACTGGGCTCACGTTGGTCACAGGTGTTGATACTCCTGAACTCAAGGGGCTATGCCGAATAGAACTGCCCAAAGAGGAGGCCAGATAAAGGTTACAATCTCCATTGCCTTGATAGCCATTCTGATATTGCTGGCACATCTGATTCTGGCTACTGGATCCTACAAAGGAAGGAAGAGAGCCGGTGGAGCCCATGGCTCCAAAACTGGAAAGCCTAGGCCTCCGAGTTTCTCCAGGGATGGGCTGCATTGCCATTTTCTCCTGCTCCAATCTCCTACGTGTTTCCATGAGAGTTTTTGTAACTCGGAGGTTGTGTCTAGGCAGCTGTGGTGAAGGAGGAAGTAACGGTTTGCTTTCAGGGATCGTTAGGAAGCTTGGAGAAGCTTCAAATGCCAAGGATGGCCTTGCAGTAGGAGTCCCTGCTAATTGGCTTTGGGCTGTAAAAAGTAAAGATGAATGTTTGTTTTCATCACTGTTGGATGAAGAAAGAGATTCATTTGATGTCCATCCACTGTACTGATTGGAAGCGATTTTGACAGGAGCAAAAGGTGGTGTCACTTTCCGCTTCTTCTGAATGTTCAGTTTTTTAATAGTATTTCCCTTCTGTATGTCTTCCACATACTTGAGAAAATCCAAATCAAGCTGGTAGCCGTATGGTGTCTCCACAAAATAGGGATCTTTCTGAATTTTGTCATCTTCCCCATTTATGGCATTTTCTTCGTTTTCTAGAAAAAGAAAAAGAAACAATGTAAAATTTAAAAACTTACCAGAAGTTAAAAATATAGAGATGCTGTTCAAATACCAGGACCAGTATATCATACTCCCCCGGAGAATGCATTACATGTCTTGATTCAGTTTTTAGCGTAGACTCACATTTCATGTTAAGATTGGGCCATCTAATTATAAGATACAAAATAAATGCATGCATTTGAGATGGGTTTGCATATAGCCATTTAAAAATATCACTGCTTATAATTAGTATCTGATAGTTCTGTATTGTTCTATAATGAAAGGTGAAATGGATCTGTGTTCTGTGGCAAACTGTGTGTACACACACACACACACACAATTCCTAAATTTATAAATTGTAAAACAGCCAGCAGAGAAATTTAACTCAATGTACTCAAATATAAAAGCAAAACAATACAAAGGAACACTGACTCTCTGTTTAGGAACACTTTCGTGTAGGATTGTTCATGTTACCTCGCTCATATTCTTATACCATGCACATCATTTACAAGACAGTCGAAAATACCTCCGCTGAAACAGAAACTGCCAGCTCAAATGTCAGGACAGGATAGCTTCCTGCCGTCACAGGAGACACATGTTTCAGCAAAGCATTTTAAATTAAACTACAATCCATCTACAGTGCGCCTTCAAAAAGAGCATTTATGCCTATGCGTGCAGTACGAGCTGCTCTTCACTCCCTCCACCCCATTCCCCAGCCTAGACACACAATAAAAGCTTGTAAGCACAGACAGCAGAATTTTCATTTAATTAATACTACCTTTCCATTTCTTTTTTTGAGTCTGCACATACTTCTGTCCAAAGTCTACCAGGCTTTGGAATATTTCCTGCAATCATAGTTCCATACGTCACAGAAACTCTTTGCTTGCAAAATCCCCGTCTCTCAACTTGCTCATTCTTCATCCCATAAAGGGAAAAATGTTTCCAGCATGAGTATAAATAAACAGATCACGAACTTTCATAGGCTAAGCATTCACCAATGACTTTATATTATTTTCTGCACTACGGAAGGCCCTCCTCTCCCCCATATTTCCTTTTTCCATTCCTTTTTGGTACATAGTTAGTTTTTTTTTATGGCTTAGACACTTAAAAAAAAAATCACAGTCCTATAGCTTTCATTATTTTTTATTAAAAATGGTAATGTTAAGGATGACTCATTTTGATTTGTCCTAAAAAGAGGTAGTGCCTGGAAATTTTAAGGCAACCACGCAAGCATTTAGAACATAGAATAACAAGGTAGGAAGGGACCTTGGAGGTCTTCTACTCCAACCCCCTGCTCAAGCAGGAGATCTTATATCATTCATTATGTTGTAAGTTCCCTATAAAAACAGATGTCTGAGCAATGGATTAGCAATTGACTAATGAACAAAATGCAAATAATAAAGGTTATACTTGGCCTGGCCATTTACCTTCTTCTGGGGATTTTATCACCCAGCCTAGAGAAGGCTCAGAGGGGAGGATCGAAGACAAGCACACTGTGCCTCACCAAATCATTTTCATTTAATAAATATTACCTTAGACCAGGGGTGTCAAACTCAAGGCCCGCTTAGATCTGACCTGTGGGGCCGCCCTGGAAACAGTGATGGATCGGCCCACGGTGCCTCTGCGAGTGAAAATGGAGCTTGGGAGGGCCACACGTGGCCCTCCTAGGCTGTTTTTGACCATGACGGCCTCCTATAGACCTCTGTGAGTGAAAACGGAGCTCAAAGGGACTGTGCATGGCTCCATTTTCACTCGCAGAGGGCCATGCCCACCCCGTCCACCCGGCCCGAGCTCAAGCAGAACCCTGATGTGTCCTTCAATGAAATCGAGTTTGACACCCCTGCCTTAGATCCTTTCTGTATCCAAGCCTTTAATGAGTGCCATTTGCCATTCTTAGAGAACCAAATTTAAAAACAATGAAGTTGTTCCTGAAAGAAAACTCTCATATACTTATTTAGATGTTTCAAGTGACATTTCTCTAGCTTGTTATGTGGGAAAACCTCTACACTTCCCAGTGTATTTAGTATTATAAGCCATGTATTTTATAATAATATACCTTTTCTTTTACATACAAAATCACAATTTATATTTTGTGAGGAGGCACTTTAATCACCAGGAAAATTTGTCCTGAGGGAATCTTTATCTTAATTTCACCATTCAGCTTAAATTATAAAGCAATAGAAATGTATCCCATAGCAGTAAAATAGGAATTCATTTGTTAAAAATTCATAAATATCAAGAAAATGATTAAGCAAACTTGACACAAGTCCAGTGAAATAAAATATTCGAATTCTTGAAAAATTCTAGGAATGTGCATTTTTTCTTATGACAATCATATTATCAAACCTGTTACAGTAATAATATATTTTGGATTACATGTTATGTTTTGTTTATCTTAAATGTCTCATATTTTGCTCTGTGTCATAGTTTAATGAATTAATATCAGGATGAACTATACTGTTTTTCTTACAGAAGTGCATAGAGTCATTTTTACTGAATCAAAATATTCAAGTGCTAAAACTTAATTTCATTTGTTCATGTTAACATTACTGTAATGAATCTTCTCTTAATTCATTAGAAATTTAATGGCTAGGAAAAATAATTTGCTTTTAAAGGGTTTTGTTTTACTTGCATTTCCTGCTTACTCATTTCTTCCTTTCTCAAATAAAAAAGATTTACTGATGAAATTCAAATTGCTTATCTGTGTCACAAGTCACAAACAACTTCTATATACTTGCTGCATGACATGATAGAATTAAATGGGACCTTTTTTCCCCCCAGGAGCTAAATCTCTGTAAATGACTTTCAGTATAGTTAATATTTCACTTGATAGTCATTGGCGACTTCCCAGAAGCCTCTATGCTTTTTAAAAGAAATAGTATTAGTTGAAAATACTTCTCAAACAAATAACGTATTTGGCATAAGCACTATTATTCATACTAGGACTTGTAGAATCTTGGTTGAGACATCACCAAAAAAGATCAGGATTATGCACTACTTTAGGAAGTGGGGTTGTGTGGGGTAGTCTGGAACAGTAACAAGAGGTACTTATGTATTGCTGGCATAACTATATGAATGTGTCCATGAAATTATTAGCAATAGAACTTAGCTTGAATGAAACTACCTTACCTATTCAGAAGCAACATATTTTGTTCAATTGGAGTAATTTATAGGTAATTGGATAAAGGATTATGTCTTTCAGGGTCCCAGAATGTATTGTCCAGGCCAGCAGTGTGAAACTGGATTTCTTTGAGGGCTGGATGAGCATTGTAGTTCTCTTCGGTGGCCAGCCTGGGGGGCGGGGAGAGGAGAGATGGGACAGACGCCTCTTGCAGCACCCTGCCAGAAAAATCGGGGCGTTTTCAACCTGGATGGCCTCTTGCAGCATGGGAGGTGTTTTGGTCAGCAGAGTGCTGCAGGAGGCCGTCCAAGCCAAAAACGGGGTACAGGGAACTTGCCCATGATCCCCCGTTTTGGCTACCAGAGGCTGTTTCTTTGCTATCTCCAGGCTGGCCTCACGGGCCAGATTTAAGCACCCTGCGGGCCGGATCCAGCCCACAGGCCTTGAGTTTGACACCCCTGGTCTAGACCTCTGGATGGTACTGTATATGGTGACTTAAATTTATGAATTGGTTTCCTCCCAAGTTACAGTAAATATTTTTTTTACCTAGATGGAATGGTCCAGTATATATTTGTAGGAATTCAAAATCTTCTGGTGTATACTAAGATTAACAAATCTACAACATTTGTAGTGGAACTAGAAATATGTGATATCTATATATATCAGAAAGAGCATACATTTCATTACATCAATCAAATGACCAGCAATTTATAAACAGAAGTACCTATTTTCCAGACAAAGGCCAAATACCAAAAAAGCTTATCTCAAATAGGAAAAATATAAAGAAAATTAATTCAATTAATTCTTCTATGCTTAAATAAACCAGTTAAAAGTAATATTTACAAGGGGAAAGCATATTTAAAAGGTGTAAACGTCAACACTATATTTAAAAAGTGTAAACTTCAACACTTTGGAATGGAAATATTTCTATCCCTATGACTGCATTCCAGCATACAAAAAGACAAATTCTTTAGATCTTCAGTGACAAATCTTGCTATATCTAAGTACAAATGCCACTCACACTTCTGTATATATATATTTAAAAATCTGCTAGAATGAAATGCACTAATGTAACAGATATTCAGATAGTCATCCATAGAAATACTGTGGGAATCAAGAAAGAAACTGGTTAAAATCAACGATGAGTTTGGCTAAAGCCAAAGTTATAAATAGGCATTTTTCTTTGGACTAACAGAGTTTTACTTTATATGGGAAAACAGTGCTATCTTTATGTTAAGAAATCACAGAGAGAAGCCTAGCTAGTCAATATAGGTATGAACCTCTCGTTCTCTTTTTGTATTTCAAATGTGAAAACAAGTTATAAACAAAAAGTTACCTGAAATCTAGCATCACATCCCCCTCATATCTGTTTGCCTTACTCACCATTCTGGGAAAAAGGGAATACTGCAATGTTTTCTTTGCAGGAACTTGGGTCTGGAGCCTTAAACAGAATATGTTCTCCTGACACATAAGCAGGCAAATTGCCCAGGACTTGCCGCGGAGAATTTATTTATACTCATTTGGAATTTCCTGACAAAATTCTCTCCTCCTGCCCAGGCTCAGCTAATGGAGTTCCAATCCATTTTTTCTTCTTCACATCTTTCAACATGCAAATATTTGATGATTATAATTCAGAGGGTACATGTAATATGGCAGAATGCACCCTGCATAAGTCACAAAAAGTAACTTTTCTGATTATATGAAACAAGCAAAATTGGATAGGAATGAAAGAAGGTGCCCCAGACCTGGATAACAATCAATCCCCCCACCCCCAGACTGGCCTCATTCCTTACCCACTTGGCCCAACCTCCCAACCAGGGCAAAAAAGGTGGTACTGAAACACGCTGCTCAGAATAACTATCTCTCATGTTACGTACAGTATTTGAACATTTTTGGTTTTCTGTACCACAGGCAGTCTGTATTTTACTCGTATTTGTCCAGCCTGGTTTATAATTTAAAAGCTAAAAATAAATGCTTGACAAAAAGACTTCCTTAAGGATGTGGCTAAAGGAATGTGGCTAAAAGCATGGCGAACACATTTCATAAGACCTTTAAAAAGATATGACTGAAATAAAAGATGGGCCTTAATAAGCTCATCAACAATAAGCCCTAACTACATGCATTTTTAGCTTCTAAAAACTGTTGCATTATATTTATGACTTCAGGGAAATAAATGGTGACCTAAGACTGCAGCTGGTGAATAGATTTGTAATTCATCTCTGGACAAAGAGAGGATTTGAGATTATTATTATTATTTATTGTTATTTTTTACTAACTTTATTTGCTGCCCATCTCATTTCGAAATCACATACAAGTGTTCCAGACAGCTGCTTCTTGTAAGGAAACCAAGACAGTGGACTCTGGCAAGTTGAGAACATGGCACAGCCAATTTTTTGCTCAAAAGGACAGTGGATTGGCAACTTCTTTTCCCAATAATTTTTTAACCTGTCTTTATTATTTTTGATAAATAATAAGTGGTGAACATATATAATATTTATCCCCCCCCCCGCAACTTCAGTCCTGTGAGGTGAGGTGGGCTGAGAGACAATGATTGGCTCAAGGTCACTCATCTGGCTTTCATGTCTAAGGCAAGACTAGAACTCACAAAGTCTCCTGGTTTCTTGGCCAGCAATCAATACACCAAACTGGCTCTGATTGTCTTTAATGAACTTTTACTGATCAGGACTGAACAATGAGACTTTAAGGATTTGTTTATAGATAAGAGATGGGTAAGGGAAGAAGACATCATTTGTTGTATTTTAAGAAGAGGCGATAAGCTATTAAAATTGTTTATACTTGTGAGGAAGGTGGGAAATCACCTTTTTATATACCGTGTTTCCCCGAAAATAACACCCTGTTTTATATTATTTTGAACCCCGAAATAAGCACTTGACCTTATTTTCAGGGAGGTCTTATTATTTTGGGGCACATGGTGCAAGACCAGGCTCCTCTTGCCATCTTACTTGATTTCCAGCTCTGTCTCCCTAACCCTAACCAGAGGAAATGGCAGGGACCGGCTCTGCATGGGGTTAAATGTTTTTTTGGGAGGTCTTATTTTCAGGGGGGGCTTGTTTTAGCGCACGCGCTCAAAAGCCCAATTGGGCTTATTATCTAAAAGCCCAATTGGGCTTATTATCTGGGGAGGTCTTATTTTCAGGGAAACAGGGTATTTATTTTCTTCTTCACTATATTATATTTTTTTCCTTTTCTGTTTTTTCTCTTCTGCACTTTTTAAGTTTGCATTAGTAGTTTTTAAAGTGTCATTTTAATAACATTATTATAAAAAATAAATTCTGTTACATTTATAATTATATACCTAAAGTTATACAGCCTGTGTTCATAAGGCAGCAGTTATTGAAAACTGTTAATAAGGCAGGATAGAAACAAAACTAACCCACCCATTTTAGATTAGCAAATAATTGACAATTTAGGTTTGCTCTTATATCGTAGCAGAGTTCAAAGTCTAGGAATTTCAAGAAATGTTCTGCTCCAGAATCTGGCAGCATGTTTTTAACAGCTTCGGTTTGAAAAATATTGTCCTAATACTGTTTGCAAAGGACACCATTTTCAATTAATTCTGCTTTTGAGAAGTACTGCAAGAATGGAATTAAAACAAAATCAAATCGCAATTATTTCCCTCCAAAAATATTTCTATTTTCTCTCTCATATAGGATAACTCCCAGATTATAATACAGGTATGGTAAATTGATAGAAAATTATTGGATCTTTCTATTTTCTCCTATTTAGCCCATTAAACTAGTTTGCTGTCTGTTGCATAAAGGAACTGGCATCCAAATGGTGGATAACAAATGTCTGCTTATAGAGTATAGGTAAAGGTTCCCCCGCACAAGCGTGCTAGTTGTTTCAGACTCTAGGGGCAATGTTCAGCTCCCTTTCTAAGATGAAAAGCCAGCACTGTCCGAAGACGTCTCCGTGGTCATGTGGCCGGCATAATTAAAAGCCGAAGGCACACAGAGTGCTGTTACCTTCCCACCGAAATGTTCCCTATTTTTCTACTTGCATTTTTACATGCTTTCGAACTGCTAGGTTGGCAGAAGCTGGGACAAGTAACGGGAGCTTACTCCATTATGCAGTGCTAGGGATTCGAACTGCCGACCTTTCTGATAGACAAGCTCAGCATCTTAGCCCCTGAGCCACTGCGTACCTTCATAGAGTATAGACACCCTTATTATTAAGGACATTTGGTTGGGGATGCCAATGCAGCTTTCTTGGTATAAGAGGCCACATGGAAGACACATCCCCTCCAACCTTTGAACAACATCCCCAAAACTATGCAGAGATCAATCTGTTCTCATTGCTAGGTATTACGGTATGTTGTTGTTCATATGATTGACTGAAAAACAAACCACCTTTGCAGGATTTGCATACAGGAGCCAGAAGGGATGTTGGTATTGTTCTGTTGCTTGCTCTGGGGAACAAGCAACCCTGTCTCTACTACACATGGAGTGACTATCTTATGGAGAGTTAACTGAACAACCTTCTCCCCCAACTTTTAAATGCAGGACTGACTAGGTAAGGGGGCATTTCAATGAATAATAGTTCCTCAAGATGCCCCGTAGTGCTATGTGTTGCTACCGCAGACAAGGAGATGTTGGGTTCTACCTTTCATACACAGAACATGCATATCTGTCCTCCTGGTGGGAGATTCTGGTTCTTGGCATAGGCTGAGTGAGGACTCTGAGGAATCCAGTGATTTAGTTTAAAAAACTGCTTCATCTAACAATCTCCATTCCATTCACAATTTAAGAGTGATTTAAATTTAAAATGTTTGGAGAATGCTGTAATTTCTCCTCAAAACCTATTTAGAATTTAAAAGGTAAAATGCATGGAGCGAGTACCACCACCACCACCACCCCGAACCAGTACTGGATTTTTAAAAATTTTATTTTGCAAAGCAGAGGGTGAGATTGCTGATAAAAACTGAAATGCAAAGTACTACACAGCAGATAGCCAACATGGTACAACAGAGTGGAGCCAGGAAAGCAAAAAGCATGTGTCCACACTTTTATTACCCTGTTCCAGAGGTGGGTTCTGAATTTTCTTACTGTCGGTTTGCTCATGGCGCAAGCAGCAATAAAAAAATAGCTTCTGCGCATGCACAAAGCAAAATTCAAAATGGCGCCATCCACGGAGACACCGAAGGAAATGGCTCCATGATGTCATCGCAGAGTTACTACCTACTCTATAGAACCGGATAGAACTGGTAGGAACCCACCTCTGCCCTGTTCCCCTCAAGAGGAACAACCACATTTTTCTAAGAAGCAGCTATTGGAAAAGAAATGTGTAAAAACATTTGAAATTCTGAGCTTTTTTTTCTGATAAAAGGGCTTAGAGTCCAGCCCATTTATTGCAATCACTTTTTTGAAGGGAAGCAAGCTTTACCTCACTCTTTCAAGTTCAATAGATTGGAAAAAGTATTGCTTCAGGGCTCTTGTTTCCAAGGAGCGAAAGCCCCCAAACCATAAGAAGGATAGAAGAAGTCTTTCATAAGTCTTTTTCCTGAAAACAAAACATTAGACTGGGATTTCTCCCGTGATATTTCTCATGCAAAAATTTTGAGTCAAACTTGATTCCAGCAACTGACTGGATAAGTCTCTGAAGTTTTCTTGGCAACATTTTCAGAAGTGGATTGCCAGTGCCTCCTTCTTAGCAATGAGAAGTAATAACTGGCCTAAAATCACCCAACTGGTTGCAGAACTAGAACTCACAGTTTTCCAGTTTTTAGCTTGGTGCCTTTAATCCCAACATCAAACTACCTCTCCACCCCAAAAAAAATGTTTGTTTTTCTTTCATTGGCTCCAAGAGAAAGGAAAAGAAATTCAGTACAAATATTTGACACAATTTGCCAACAACTCCTACAGTGACAAGGAGTTCCAAATGCACATACCTCATTAGATCTTAAATTTCATGAAGCAGAAACATGTCAAAGTTCATATTTTTCGCTCTTTTAGCTAGAATGCCTTCACATGCATTATTAAGGACAAATCCAGACCAAAGTACAATAGATAAGAGAATCAGATTTTGAGACATAACATTTGACTTTAAACCCTCTGAATCACATTTCTTATCACTGACCATGATTGTAAAGCATAAACTTGTTTCTTGCTTCGTCCTTATATCCTGTTCAGACCACCTTTTGGATCCCTTCTAGAACACTTTCTTAAACCTCTAATTTTTCTTTAATCTCCCCTCTTTCTTTCTTTCCTTCCTTTCTTCCTTCTGCTCCCATTTATAAGCAGTTATCATTAATTTTCTTACAAACAATAATATACATTACAAAAACCAAACATTGTTGTGAGCATGACAGCTGCCCTTACTCCATACGCTCCACTCATCCCTTACAATAGTTTTTTATAAATAGAATGGCAGATTGGCCCTAGCATTAAGTATAATATCCCTTAATGCTTCTCAAGCAGATGTCTTTAACTGCTTCTCCTGGGCCTTTCTCTCATGAGGAGGGGATATCTCCCACTTTCCCTCAGCCACCTCTTTGCTCAGTTTCCTTATAACACTTAGAAGGTAAGTTTTGTTATCTTTATCTTTTAAACAGAAGTGTAATGGCAAAAACATTTGAATAAACAACGATAGTCCCTCATGACCAAAATATCAGTCCACACAAACTCAACCAGCTTAAATTAGAGACAAGAGAGAGTTCAAATCCTAAATGAGGTACTGGGTCAACAAATGTAGTATAAGGGTCAAAGGTCGCTACTTGAGCAGACAGGCTAATGAGTTGAGGACCACAGTGGAGAGCCATCACCAACTGATCTGTGAGGCCCCTTATATAGGAGAGGTGTGACCCACGTTTGTTCCTTTAGCAGGATGGGGTTGTTTCTGGCCAACACTTCTTGCTAAGTGTCTTTCTTTAGCCCTCCTCTCTTCAAGACGGGCGCTTGCACTGAGGGAATTAGCTTCACCCATCTGTCTTCTAAGACCAATAATAACTGCCTCTCCTGGTTGCTAGGGAACACAGCTTTCCCTGCCTGTAACTCTTCCGGCTGAATCCCCCCTCAGCCTGATGACTATCCTGTAATTCCTCTTCATCCCTGAAATTCTGTGAAGTGGCTAAGGTTGAGAAGCCCTGATCTAGTGAGTCTGAGCTGTCCACGACAGTTGTGTCAATAGCTCCTCCAATCTAGCTGAAGAAGCCTCCAACTCTGTCATGCCACAGTGCCCACACTCCTGTAGATGGCCAGGCCAGTACTTGGCCCTGAGCTTATTTTCCTCCTTTTTGCCTGACTTCATCATTCTGTTGGTATCTTGTTGACTGTGCCCATTGTTGCTGTTACTTTGTGCATCAACGCTTAATTTAGAATTTGCAAGACAGACACTAAAGAACAACAATACTACGGGAGATGCCAGGATGATAATAAATCTTGAAAAAAGTTTATTAAGAAATTGGCCTGAATATACTTGCAGCAACAGAAGATTCTACCCCAGAAGTCTCTAAGTGTTAAACCACTGAACTATACATTGCAGTTCATCAACAAAGAAACTTCCAGGTTTTGATTGATTTACTCTACTCAGAGATTTCTGGCGCTCCAAATATGAACTGGAAAACATGAATGACTGTGAAAAGGAAGAAAGAGTTTTCCTATATCTTTTTCCTTCACTTATTAATCACCTACATTATTCATACTATTTTTTTTCTCCAGTGCAGACTACATCTGACAGAGTTTAGAAAAAGATCTTCTAAGTCTTGAGCATTTCAAATCTTATTCCTTGACCCTTTCTATTTGCGCACCAATCCTGATTGCTTTTATGTCTGATTTACAGATTCACAGAGATACTGACTCGTTTGGTTCATGGATAATGAACCAAAAGAAGCAACAGCAACCAGACCACAATTTGCACCGAAAGAGATGGTGGAGCAATAATTACTGGTATCTTGGAAGACCCTGGAAATGGAGACCATTCTGGATCTTTTTGAGGATAGCTATTGCGTTTCTGTTATAGTCTACATTTTTCAAATATCTTATTTTTAAGTATTAATTAAAAAAAATCTGAAAAACACAAATGGAAGAAACTACCCCCTTTGCAGTGGTGAAATCTAATTTTTTTTTGCCACGGGTTCTGTGGGCATGACTTGGTGGGGTGGTCATGTGAGTGGGTGGATGTGGCCAACTTTTTTTCACTTTTTAAAGCATTGTTTTCCTATCTATTCGCACCAACTGGCAGGAAAAAAATGCCAGATCACCTGCTTGCAGTTCCCTGGTCTTCTAAGGGGATATAAAGTCACTTCTAATAGGACCTTAACTTCGGTTGCACAGTAAGTGGGAAATAAACCAGTGGTGAAATGTAAAAAATTTCCCACCGGTTCTGTGGGCGTGGCTTATGGGTGTGGCTTAGTGTGGTATGACTGGGGCATCAAAAAACAGAAACTCACTTTAACAATGTCCTACTGGAGCAGGGTTGGGCTAGATTACCTCCAGGTCTTTTCCAACTCTGGATTATCCTCTGAAGCTGCGTCTAGTGCCAGGTTTGCAGTCCTTCCTTCCTCTCCTTTTTCCCTCC
>JANHFT010003936.1:187735-200629 GCA_032467955.1 Pseudoxenodon macrops
CCCATCCCCCGTTTTTTGCCTAAAGCCCCTGTTTTTTGCTTAAAACCCCCGTTTTTTTGCCTAACAGGCTTCAAGGGAAGTCTGGTGAGAGCAAAAATTGACTCCCCCCTTCCACCCCTCTTGTTTTTGGCAAAGCAGGGCAGGGTGAGCGAGCGGCAACGGGGGGGACCGGTTCGGGGGCGTGGCCAGCCAGCCAGTTTACTGGTACGGCGAACCAGCCCACATGTCTGGTAACGGTTCTACCGAACTGGACCGAACTGGGAGCATTTCACCCCTGGAATACACCGTTCGCCTTGCAAACAGAGACGCCACTTGAGTCCCCCGGTGAATCAGTTGATCCAGAAGGAAGTGTAATGGTAAAGAAGCAGCCGCTTAGAACTATCCGCAGAAAGGAAAAAGTTCAGCTGCTCCAACTTTTCGTTAATTCCTCCCCCCTCTCCTGCTAAAGAAAAAAAATCGCAGAGGCCAGTAGTTCAGAGCAAATACAAGAACTAAGAAAAAGATTCTAGAACGACTCAACAGAACAGTTCACAAATTGTGCACTCAAAATCACAGATAACGAGTCCTTTTCTCTCTCTCAAGGCTAACACGTGTGTGGAAAGGGAGGAGTGGGAAGCGCTCGTTCTCTTCCACTCACTTCCCCTCCCCGCCACATTACAGCAACTTACTCCTTTGCAGGCCGATTAGTGGAGAGGCGGCTGGAGGAAGCAGGCTGGGGGAGGGGTGGGAAGAGGAAGAAGAAGGGAGACCACCAAGAGCCCCCTAACTTTGCTCCCCCCTTCCTCTGTTGTTCATCCGCAAGCTGCTGCAGGGCTTAAGCCGTGAGGCCGGGTTTCTTTTTAAAAAAATGCAGCACCGAGGTTAGCTGGAAGGTGCCAGGCTGGCAAGAAGCAAGCAAGCCTGTTGATTTTTGGCAGGGACAAACCCCAGACTGGCTCGGGAGTCCCTTTTTCCACTTGCTTGGCTGAGAAAGAGACGCACGATCCTGCATCTTCCGTTTTGCTGAGAACTGGAAGCATTTCACCCCTGCCCCTTTGGTAGCTCAAGTCCAAGATGTAAGCCATTTTCAACTGCAATTCCCAGAAGATGCTGCTGCTGGAAATTCTAGATGCTGTATTACTCATACTGTTACAGGGTGCTAGTCTGGAAAAAAGGATATAAGCCATATAGTTCAAAGACAACCTATAACTGCATGAAGGTAGCAAAAGCAATGACTTTTATGAGTCATTCTTTGTATAAAAAAAAAAAAAGGCAGCCATATTCTGAATAATATAAGCTGCTGCACTGATTTTGAGGAAGGTCAAACACTGCTCAATAAATTAGGCTAATTTTATAGTTACTAATTTGGAAGGCAAGAGGTACAGTGATCATGGTGTTCTGACCCAGCTGCCGGACCAAAGAACACAGCACAAACAACGTCCAAACAAACTTTGTTTTAATATGAACAAACTACTAATTAGCTGCCTTAGCAGTCATTCCATAGTTCATGAGATGATTAATCAGTCTTTTCGGTGCCACAGCTGTTAATTCGCCTTCTTAATAGCCAGCAATAGTCCAAACAAAACAAGACCACAATTCAGACGAAACGTCTTCCTGATAACAACCCGAAATCTTACTGTGGTGGCAAAATGCCCAGGAGTAATTTGCAGGAAATCTTGACGACTTTCCAACCAGAGCCGAACAGGATTTTAGCAGTCAAAAACAAGACATGGAATGAACCAAGTTGTTTCCCGCAAATGTGGTCAGACCTTTCCCTTACTTAAATAGGCTATGGGAGTGGCCAATTATCCCCAAGCCTACTCCCGAGTAGTCCTTCCCTTCAGGAGCCATTCCTGCCTTTTGGTAGCTCTGCTCGCACACGCATTGAAAACAGGCTCTTCCTCTACTTCTTCTTTGTCTTCTTCACTCACGACAGCCTCTGGAGGTTCTGAAGGCCCTGGCTGAATCCCTGCCTCTGGCACCGAGTTTTCTCCAGCCTCCTCACTGTCCAACTCTGGTACCAGCTGCACAGGCCACTGGCGAAGCACCACACCAGCCTCCTTGCTGTGTGAATTAGTTACTAGCTGCATAGGCCGCTGGCAGGCCACAACACATGGCTCTTTGATTAGTATTTCGGAAAATTAGCAAATTGTCATAGGACAAAAAACAATACCCTATACCAGGGTGTCAAAGTTAAGGCCCGGGGGGCGGATCTAGCCCACCAGGTGCTTAGATCTGGCCTATGGGGCCACACTGGAAACAGCAAAGGACTGGCCGGTGGTGCCTCTGCCAGTGAAAACAGAGCTCAGGATGGCTGCATGCAGGAGGCTGTGGCAGCTGAAAAGGAACTTGGGAGCCGTTTTCGTTGGCAGAGTGCTCGGCTATCACTGGCGGGATAAAAAAAGAGGGAGAAAAGGTGCGTCTTATACTCTGAAAAATACGGTATGCGAAAAATATGAATAGGATCTGTGGAGATCCTAATCTGATTCAGTGGATCTCAGTTACCCAAATTAAAACTCAGAGTGGAGAAAAATTATTTAATAGAGATAATGAAGACCTGATGGGGTACTTTCAAAGATTCTTCAGTATATGTAGCAACTTAAAGGGTATAAGTTGTTTTTGTTTTTTAGAAGCAACACAAAGGAGTCATCCTGTATGTTAAAAATATCAATAACTACTCAGAAATTCAAGTGAATTAGCTTCATAATCTTCCAGAGAACATCTGGGTTAAAAAAGTGGAAGAATAAATAAAAGCAACACTGTTGCAGCTATTTATTGCTATCTATGCAACGGAGATGATGATGTCTTGGTGATCCTTTCCAAAATAAATGGCTGATCTTTGTAAGTGGGAAATAAAAGTAATGGGGGACTTTGTCTGTCCCACCATCTGCCAAGAAACAAGTTCTTGTCAAGACTGTTCCTGTAACCAAATTGCTCATTTGTCAGCTATTCTTAATTTGATAGTAGTCAATAGGGAATACTTAGCTGAAGATCCAGAAATACTGTAGCAGCAACATCAGAACAAAGCAAACATGAAAATAATGAAATTCTTGATTTGGCGGGGGGGACGGGGCCGACAAAAGCAGACACATCCTTCTATTAAAGAAACAACAACAGATTCAATATATTCCAAATTATTAGAAGCAAACAGATGGAAGGAGGAGCTTAAGATAGGTGACAGTCCTAAAAGAAGGAATGGTAAAAGCACAACTGCAAATATTCCAGATACAAAAATTGAGATCCGCTAAAAATAATCAACACGGCTGCCAAAAAAGCCTGGTGATCTGAAAACAAAAAAGGACACATAATAGAGTGACAAAGAAGTGTAAGTCATCAAGGTAAAGTACACTTCAGGGATACTATAGATCAGACCTGGGCCTTTCACAGTCACCAGGCCACATCCAGCCCTTTGGCTGTCCCTGTCTGACCCGTGTGAAGTCAACTGGAAATTAGAAATCAAATATAAATAAATGCAATACTATTACATTTATTTTGAAGGAGACTGTTATTCCCCCCCTCCAATTCATGTGTGCCTACACACTTCATAGTAATGTGTTGATCCTACTGGTTCAGCCTTCCACAACAGCCCCAGTTTCTCATGTCGCCCCTTGGGGAAATTAATTAATTAATTAATCACAGAATGGCAAAATAGTGGGTAACAAAGCAATAGCAGAAGCACTGGACTCGTATTTTAGCTCAGCCATTTCCAAGACAGAGTATATCACTAGGTAATTGCAAAAAGCAAAAGCAATGTTGAAATTTGAGACTGACAGAAACATGCTCAAGGAATACCTATTTATTTTGAATGAGTTTCAAATTCCAGAGCCAGATCAATTGCAGTAATTGCCAGGTCAGTGTGGATTTGGTCAAAAGATGTCTAGCCAGAATAATCTTAACTTGTATCTTAATTAGGTACCTTCCATAGTGAATTGTAAAATTGCTGTACATATAATTCCAGCCAAGCATTTGACAATTTATCCCATGACATCAGATAAGCAAACCATTTTGGTATGGACAGCCTGACAATTAAGTAAATACATAACTGGGTTAAAAACTGAAGTTGCTAAAAATAACTTGGGGGGAGGGGAAACAAAGCTATGCGATGTAGATCCATGACTTAATAATCACTACTGAAACATTTTTGAAATAGTTTTTGATAAGACACTGAATGTGAATTGGTGGTGTTAATGGCTGCAAAAATAGAGTTTAAAAAAAGGTTACATTAATAGAGGTTTAGCTTCCAAATTACAGGAAGCAAAAAATTAATTTTATTCTGTGGTGATAGGATACGAATTTTGTCTGGAAAGACTGGAATAGACTTAGAGAAAGGCAACAAAAAACATCAGGCAACTAAAAACTAAATCCTATAAAAATTGAAGGAGTTGAGTGTATCCAACCACTTGAAAATATAACTGAGGATGAGTATGATAGATAACACTTCTTTAAATATCAAGAGACAGGAATGTCAGGAACAACTGTTGTTCCAGAGCTTAAGAAGCAAAATGTGCTTTCAGTTACAGAAAGAGATATTTTGATTTATGTCAGAAAAATATTAGAAAAAAGCTCCCTAATAATAATAATTCAATAGCAGAAGAGTGAGTGAGGTCCATACCTTGTTTCTACTGTAGGAATTCAACTAAAGGCTAGACAGGCATCAATGGGGAATACTTCAGTTTGGATTCCAACACTGATAAGTGGTTGGATTCAGTGGCTTAAAAAGACCCTTCCAACTCTATTATCTTAGAAAGAGATTACACTTATTTTCAGAAACAAGATATTTAGCACCACAACATATATTTCTGCCAAACCCGTAAATTCTAGGCAATATATTTTTGGGAGGTGCTTTTGAAATTATTCATGTTTAGAATGTTCTTGATAAACTTTATTTTCTCTTCATAAAATCAGCTCAGTCATCTTACATTTTACTAATGTCGTCAAAACCATATGAGTACAGCAACCTGCATTTATTTTTCGCAAAGAGTAGCTCTCTCTACTTCTGGAAGATCTGACTCTCCAAAAAGCAGAAAGACTATAAGCGACTGAGGTTTATCAGCAGTAGTTATAGTTACACTTTTTATTACCGTAACTTCATTTTGTCTAGTTTACAGAGTTAACATCGATACACAAAAAAGCTAAAACAGTGATACAGAAAAGCTAAACGCATTTAGCTCCAATTTTTATGAGCACCTCCTGGAATTGGTTAGGCAGACAAAACATGGCTAGTGAGCAGTTCATTAGATTAGTATTTCTGGCCAGACGGTGGGGATTTTAACTGTGTAGTTCCACTATTTATCTAGTTGTTACAAGTCATTGGACTTTCTTCCCACTCCTCTTTTATATTGCTTTAAAGAAACACAACCCTTTTCCATCTAACTATGAATTCTTAACTACAACACCCAAGGCAAATATGAAAACAAGAATCGCAGAAGCCAGTAGTTCAGAGCAAATACAAGAACTAGGAAAAAGATTCTAGAACGACTCAACAGAACAGTTCACAAATTGTGCACTCAAGATCACAGATAAAGATTTATATATTTCAAGAAAGGATAGCAAGTTAATCCTCAATTCGTTACCTGGCAAGAATGGTTAACAGCAAGTCAATTCACTTAACATGCAGATTCACTCCAGCAAGTCAGTTCACTTAACATGCAGATTCAAATGGGCACTGATTCCCACATTCAGTCTTCTTCTCTCTTGTATTGAATCCTTATAAAGAACTCTTGATACTCTTGACTTTACAAAAAAAAATTAAGGGACAGGAACCCCAGGACTGTCTGTGGAGGGAGAAGTGAAACAAGGCAGGAAACTAGAGAAGCATTCTAAGGGAAAATAAGTCCTTCTGTACCGTGGAAATTCAAGCAGCCATCAGGGTGCACTGCAGAAGTTTTCTCTTAATGTAACAAAGCAAGCAGAATTGAGGTCATACAGAAGTTGAAAATGAGTCACAAGAAAACAATGTGACAAGGGGAATGTTTGTGTTTACTTTATTCCAAGGTACAGAGACCAGATTTTGTTCTGCTTTCTTCTCTTCTAAAGAGTAACATCACATGGTGCAATACTTTCTGCAAGAAATGTCATGTCACAGGTTAGAAGGGACAAGAAAGAACAAAGAATCTTCCATTAGATGGCTTTGTCACAGCTTGGCCTTTTGCTAACTTTTTTTTTGGGGGGGGGGCGCTAACTTGCCTTCGGAAGTTGTGGGAGCTTCATCACTTGAGACTTTAAGAAGAGATTGGACTGTCATTTGTCAGAAATGGTGTAGGGTCTCCTGCTTGAGTGGGGGGTTGGACTAGATGACCTATAAAGTCCCTCCCAACTCTGTTAATCTGTAATAAACAAGACCGTCTTTAGATCTATTATAACCTGATCCTAGAGTAATTTTAAACAAATATTAAGGTAATTATTTAAACCAAATAATTTAAGTGTTCCTAATAATTTAAGCCTCTGCTTTGAATTAGCAGAAGGAATTGTTGACTGTTGAACATAAAAAGGAAAGAAAAAAGAAAGAAATAAGTTGAAGTAAACCTGAATGGATGGAAGGAGACCAGCAGTCATTCCTACATTGAAGCAGAAGGTAGAAAGCAGAAATGTGCAAACGTTTTGATTCCAACTTGGAGAAACAATCTGAAGAGAACCCAGCGAAAGGGCAGCCTGCCAGAGGTGGGGTATAATGAGTTGAGCAAAAGTGGAAGATCCAGTAAATCCAGCTGATTGTGAGGCTCTATCATTCTAGCAGTTAAAGAAGGCAGATTTGAGCATTGAAAGAATTTGACTTTCAACCTTGATAGGCCTATTAAATAAACGAACCCAAGCCAGGCAGGTTTAGTTTTTAATTCAGTTAAATGTGATAAAATATTTAGTAGTTCCATATGGAAAGAAAAGAAAAAAAAAGTCATAAAACAAGGCACATGCAAATAAGAAACATTTGCCAATTATCATTAAAGGCATATATTCTGACTGAAGCCCTGCTGTCTGATAATATTACAAACAGGCAATCTGAGGCATTAACAAGAAAATTGTAATACATTTTCCATAAAAGTCAAAATAATTTTAATTTTAAAAATTGCAGAAGCAAAGTATAAATCAAATCTCTGAAGACAGAAAATAATTGTAAAGAACTTTTGCAAAGGGTCATTATTTTTTCAGAATGTCGGAATACTTGACATGTTTGCCATTTAGGTTATTAACTTTCAGTTCACTCACACACAGATTCAACAAAGAGCTCAGTGTAGATTAGAAGAATCACGAGTCATTCTTGGGTTTTGGCTAACAGATACATGGAAATCATGGTATACATACAGCTGTTTAAATCATGGGCTGAGGCTACCAGATGATCAGGGAAGAAACTTGGGTAGTTAGAGACACACTGATGTTGCGGTACACTATAAATGGGGCAGGGCTTTAGATTTAGAAAGTTATTATTCAATGGTTCAGTTTACATCACTAAAAAAGAAGTGAATTATTTGCAAAGCTACGTTTGAAATTTTAACACCATGCTATTGTATTTCACTAGGAGATGCGGTAGCTCAGTGGCTAAGACGCTGAGCTTGTCGATCAGAAAGGTCGGCGGTTCGAATCCCTAGCGCCGTGTAATGGAGTGAGCTTACGTTACTTGTCCCAGCTTCTGCCAACCTAGCAGTCCGAAAGCATGTAAAAATGCAAGTAAAAAATAGGGACCACCTTGATGGTAAGGTAACAGCGTTCTGTGCACCTTTGGTGTTTAGTCATGTTGGCCACATGATCACGGAATTGTCGTCAGACAGCGCTGGCTCTTCGGCTTAGAAACAGAGATGAGCACTGCCCCCCTAGAGTCGGGAACGACTAGCATGTATGTGCGAGAGGAACTTTTACCTTATTGTATTTCAAGGAACCCTTTATGAAACAACAGTACAGATAGTCCTTGATTTACAACCATTCATTTAGTGACCATTCGAAGTTGCAACAGCACTGAAAAAGTGACCCATAATCATTTTTCACACTTACGACCATTGCAGCATCCCCGTGAACATGTGATCAAAATTCGGATGCTTGGCAAGTGGTTCACATTTATGATGGTTGCAGTGTTCTGGGGTCATGCGATAAGTTTTTGTGACATTCTCACAAGCAAAGTCAGTGGGGAAGTCAGATTCACTTAACAACCGTGTTACTAACATAACAACTGCAGTGATTCACTTAGCAACTGTGGCAAAAACTCATAAAATGAGGCAAGCTCACTTAGCAAATATCTCGCTTAGCAACATAAATTTTGGGCTCAATTTTGGCCATATGTT
Source organism: Pseudoxenodon macrops (assembly GCA_032467955.1). NCBI lineage: Eukaryota > Metazoa > Chordata > Lepidosauria > Squamata > Pseudoxenodontidae > Pseudoxenodon > Pseudoxenodon macrops. The sequence continues at coordinate 195,985 of JANHFT010003936.1, forward strand.
AAGGATTACCTGTACAATTTCCATTCCTAAAGCTGCTACAAAAGTCAAAAGTAGTTTGCTGATGAAAGGCATGTGGTTTATATTTAGCAAGAGAATATATATTAGCTTAGTTATGCAAAATCTTTCTGCTTTGATACATAATAAACTCCTAATGTAAGACTAAATACAATTCCTACTGGGTGTAAATAACTTTGGAACATTATAGATTACAAAATTTCACTTTTGGAAAGAAAACCTATCATTTCCATTAAATTAGAGTTAAAAAAAAAAATTCAAACGCCAAGAACAGGAAAAGCAAGTTACAGCATATTATTTCTAACTGTACCACTATTGCATAGTATTGTTGCTTGCTTCTTAGGAATTTAATGTAGAATTATTGGTTCCCTCTGCCAGTTTTCAGCACCTTAAAAATTAATTTTAAAAAGTAACTTTTTAAAAAAATGAAGATTTAGAGCAACATATAAGGGTATTATTTCTCCACCTGATAGTTATTACATACAATCATAATATCTTAGTCAGAGAGTTGGAAGGAGCCAACTGTGTCATCTAATCCAACCCCCCTGCTCAGTGCAGGATTGTCTAATCACACAGATTGAGTACGCAAGGTGATTTACAAATTGAAAAAACAAGATACAAAAAGTTAGAAGTTTGAAATTAATACTAGACCCATTGATAATTAAAGGCAAGCAAAATAGGTACATACTTATAGTTTGCAATTCTTAACAAAGTGTATTCCATAGTTAGGAAGCATACCAAAAGCCCTCTTCTGCACGCAAGATATATGACTGGGTCACAGCAGGGATGTCTTCAAAAGAATTTCCTCTGAAGACTCTAACATCCAAACACGCTCAGAATAGGAAAGAGGGTCCCTCAAGTTATTTAGGCTCTAAGCATTTACACTTAAAAGACCATGCCATGATTTCTCCCCCCCCCCCTTTAAATTCCCAGTCTAGACTGCAGCTTTCCATCTGTCAGGCGCAACACGTGTAGAGTTCAGACAAGCTACTTTGTTGTTCAATTTCTATTTTACCCGAACCTCCCCAAACTAACGGTAGTCCTTGACTTACAACTATCTGTTTAGTGACCGTTTGAAGTTATAATGGCACTGAAAAAAGCGACTTATGAGCATTTTTTTTAACACTTACAGCTGTTGCAGCATCCCAATGGTCATGTGATCAAAATTTGGATGCTTAGCAACTGGTTCATATTTATGATGGTTGCAGTGTCCCAGAGTCATGTGATCACCTTGTGCCACCATCCGACAAGCAAAGTCAATAGGGAAGCCAGATTCACATAACAACTGTGTTACTAACTTAACAACCGCAACAAGTCACTTAACAACTGCAACCGGAAATGTTGTAAAATGACGTAAAACTCACTTAACAACTATCTTGCTTAGCAACAGAAATTGTGAGCTCAATTGTGGTCATAAGTCGAACACTATATACAGCTTTTGCCTGGGGAGAAAACCAGCTAAGATTCAAAGGATTTTTGGGAGGGGGAGCAGACCTTGCTCTCTTGTGTTTACATAGCGAGTGCAGAGTAATTTTCCACTTATGCACTCTCCAACACCATCCAGGCAATTAAGAGGTCCAACTCTGCTTAGCTTTTTGAGCTCAACCAATGTGGGTTTAATGGTACAACATCAATATTTTAAATTGTGCCTAGTAAGCACCTGGCAACCAACACAGAACTCTCAATACAAGCATTACACAATTCCCTACTATTTGCAAGATTTAGGGCTTAGTGGCTGCATTTTGCACCAACTGCAACTTTTGTACATTTTTCAAGTGCAGCAGGCAAAACAGGATGGAACCAAAACATGGGTAATTTTAATCAAATCCAGCTGGCTCAGGAGAGTTACAGCTGCACTAACCATAAATTGCGCAAACATGTTCCATGCCTCAGGTGCCCTTGGAGAACAATTCAGTGACAGATGAGGAGCGAGACTCTTAGTCCTCCAAACTGCTTTAAATTTGTCAGTCTACAGCTGCTAGTCTAAGTTACTTGCACCAGTTTTTCTCATTTTTCTCTCTTGTTCATATGCAATACTAAAACTCATATCTTGAAGAAAAATTAATGTGCCACAATTTTTTTTAAAAAGCCATTAGCGCATATTTTGCAGCTTCCTATATCAAAAGAAAATGAGAATTTTCTTGAAAATGATAGGAGCAGAGATGTAAGAGAAAGGCTATCATTTAAAATTCTTGTCCAGATCTTCCTTTTTTTCAAAACACAATTCCGTTAGTACATTGCAGGATAAATTGTGAAAACTCTTGTTCAGAAATCTAGAATGTTAAAATCAAAAAAATATTCTTAGCATCACTTGAGAAATACTAATATTCATCTAAATGACAAAGGCTGAATGGAAAATGAACCAAACATTTGAACTGCACAAAATAAGTGCAAATAAAAGTCTTTTTTCTTCATGCATCATGCACACATGAATTATTATTATTATTTAATATCAAAAATCCTTCAGGTATTCTGAACTGTTTTTTTTATTTTCTCTAATCAGAAGTTAAGTTTATTCTGAGTAGTAGCTTAGCATCATTTAAAGAAACACAAATTCCTTGTTTGTGTCATTATACAATCTTTCTGAATGTATAAATTAAGCCTTTCCAAGCAAATACCCAATAAATCTGGTACATGTATATTTCACTACAATTTTTCACAAAATAGTCTGCAAACAGAAAAGCTGAAAATATTAAATTCTAAAACTTAAGCCAGAAAGAACAAATCTGATTAAAAAGAATAAATCTGGTTTAAATTAAGAAAATCTGATTTTAATTTCTTTTGACTGACTGTAACAGTCACTGCCGATAATCTCTCAAATAAACTACATATGTAGTCCCTTTATTCTTTAGAGAAAGTAATCCACAAGTAAAATATCAAAAGATATCCACTCACCTTGCTTTGTAAAATGACACTGTTAAATTAATTAATATACTTACTACATACTTTTGGAATCCTTACAAACCAAAGGGTGTGTACTACATATTTGCAATTTGGTGCCTACTCCCAGGGTTATCATATAAACAGCAAGAAAATACAAAGGTCTATGAGGAGGACAGAGAATAATTCATTTCACATCCAGGAATATGAAATTGTAAGGAATATTTTGATACAATCAGTTTATCAATATTTGAAACCTATTCCCTAAATGATTTTTTTTTATTTCATGCAAGCATAATCTCTTAAATTGAGACACTTTGTTTAGTAATTGAAAAAAACACAATTTGGCTGAAAGAAAATATTGCACATATATTTTTGTTTGAAATGAATTCAGTAATGTCACTGTGGTTTTTCAATACATCAGATACTTCTAATGGGATTTATGAAGTAACTTCTATATTCACCATGGCCCATTTGTCAGCTTGACATAAAAATGCAGCAGAGGATAGTGAATGGACTTAAAATATAACTGGATATAAAATATAACATGCCTTAGATTTTACTACTTGTCTCTTATAGCTTTGTTTTCACATTTTAATGCTAGGGACAGCTATTCACCACCATCATAAAAGTATTTTATTTATTTATTCAGTTTAAACGCCAGTCATGTCACTGTCCAAATGACTCTTGATGGTTTACAGATGCAAACAATAAAATCATAAAAAAAGAAATATAATTACGGTAAAAACAGAATTAGAACTGAGTGAAAATAAAATAAGAGCATAGTTAAGATGACAAGTTAAGAGATTTAAGAAAAGACAGAGGGAGCACCCTCAAGCCATCAGCCATCCCTAGGATTGTGTGCTACTCTTCGACCACCAAAGGCCAAGGTGGACAACCTCATCTCTAGGAGTAAGATATTCCATACATCAGAGGTAAGAGCAGAGCAGGCTCTTTTCCTAGATCCTGCCAATCAAAATTCTTTAACCGATGGAATCTGTAAGGTACATTTCCTGATGTTAACCGAGAGTCTGCAACATACCTTGATGATACGATGTAATTGGAGCAAGACTGTTCCTCAGGTAACCTGATCCCATGCCATCAAGAGCTTTAAAATTGATAACTAACTTCTTGAATTGGACATAGAACTAGAATCCAATGTAGCTCAAGAAACAGAGGTGTTGAAATGCACAGTCCTTGGAGCACCCAAGAATGCAGCTGCATTCTGAACTAGCTACAGCTTCCAAAGACTCTTCAAGGTTAGTCCCAGGTAGTTAGTGCAGTATGACGTAAGTACACTTTTAGGAATACTGACAATATTTTCCTAGTTGCTTCTTCATATGTTCATAACCTGCCTTCACTTGACCTAAGTTCAGAATGTTTTAGCCAGCAATTTTGCCAAATTCATATAGCCATCCCATGGAAAAAGGTAGTTATCTGAGGAAGCTCTTCTCTTGATCTGTTCAATGAACCTCCTGGTTAGAAAAGAAGTAACTAATTTACTTCCATCAGTGCTTTGCTTGCTGTCAGTAATTAAATGCCACATAATTAGCTTCAGGGATGTTATTATTGAGCAGTCTTTCAAATTTAATACATTGCTTTGTCTGGCTCTTTAAACTACAGTAGGAATTCAGATTGCAGGAAACAATTTCAGGTCAGCAGTTTTTCTGTGATGTTCAGGGACTCCACGCTTATATTCTGGAAAAGTTCAAACTGTACTTTAGAGATCTTAAAATCAATTTTATTTTAT
>JANHFT010003936.1:212871-230793 GCA_032467955.1 Pseudoxenodon macrops
TTCAGCTGAAGCAGAGCTAAAAAGCTTCTTGGATGAGAAGCGAAATGTCTTCAAAGAAAAACCAGAAACTCCAGTTGCCTCTTGAGAAAGCACCTTTGGGACAACCATGACCTGGATGACTGAGAATCTCCATAGACATAAGGCAGGATTAGAATTCCCAGCCTCTAGATCAGCACCTTAACCACTACAGAGATCGTTTACCATTCAGATTTTACTGTTAACTATTATTAGTTAACAATAAATTCAGTCCATGCTTTTTGTTGGACACAAAACCAACATGTCACTGAGGGTATGGAAGGAAGACTTAACTACACAAATTCTTTATGTAGTTCTTTTAGTCTGTGCAATGAGAATTTTTAATGGATTATCAAACCATTAAAGGAAAGAAAATAATGAAACGAATACATAGCACAGTAAAAGGAAATGCCAGTAAGCAAAATTCAATTTACAAAAGTTATAATCTTATTCTTCCTTAGCAGATTTTCTGGGATATTATTATACTAAAATGATACAGTATCTTTTATTGGTTATTAACACTCTTTGGAGCTTGTTATAACACTAAGTCTAGCAGAAGATAGATGAAACTAAATATTGATTAAATTGTTAAAAAGAACAGAACTGCCAAAATACAATCCATATTATTTGTAGCAATGCTGAGGATGGCATTCTATCCTTATCAGTCTTGAGTTTTAATTGTGTCACACCTTGAAATTACAGTGTTCTGGAAGACTTCTAGGCAAATGCAAGAACAGGTAAGGGCTGGGCAAGAGTGTAATTTCTAAATATAAGCTGGTGTTGAGCTGTGGAAAGCCTTCTTAATTCAGGTTTCAGATTTCTACATTCTGCAGAATGCTAGTCCTAAAGTTCTGTAAAATGCAGAATAGGAATGCAAATCAAAATAAGCAAGGAAATGGTAAGAGAACACCTATCCACTCTAGAACTCCAATCATCAGGACCAGATGAATTACACCTCAGGGTTCTGAAGGAACTGGCAGAGGTGATCTCCGAACCACTGAACCATATCTTTCAAAGATCCTGGATCCTGGAGATCTATCAGATGATTCATAGGGATAATCAAGTTCCCATCTTTAAGAAAGAAAAAGCAATGGATCCAATAAACTACAGACTTATCAGCCTGACATCAATATCTGGGAAGATTCTGGAAAAGCAACTAATCTGTGAACATCTAGAGGTAAACAAAGTCATACAGAAGCCAATATGGATTTGCCAAAAACAGATGAGGCCAGACAACTCTTATTGTATTCTTTGACAATGTGACAAAATTAGTGGACCAGAGAAATGCTGTGGATATAATTTTCTTGGACTTCAGTAAGGCATTTGATAAAGTGGACCATAACCTACTATTTGATAAAATAGAAAAATGTAGGTCAGACAGCATCACCACCAGATGGATTCATAATTGGCTGACTAACCACATTCAATGTGTAGTCTTAATGGAACTGCATCTACATTGAGGGAGGTATGCAGTGGGGTACCGCAAGGCTCTGTCTTCGGCCACTTATTCTTCAATATCTTCATCAATGATTTAGATGAGGGGATAGAAGGGGAACTCATCAAATTTGCAGATGACACAAAGCTGGAAGGAAAAACCAACACTCCAGAAGATAGGATACAGAAGGACCTCAACAGACTTGAACATTGAGCTTTATCTAACAAAATAAAATTCAATTGTGGGAAAATAAGGTTCTACATTTAGGCAAGGAAGACCAAATGCACAAGTATAGAATAGGTGATAGCTGACTCAATAGTAGTAACTGGGAGGTGGATCTTGGAGTCCTAGTGGAGAATCACTTAAATATGAGCCAGCAGTATGCGCCAGCTGTCAGAAAAGCCAACAGTAGTCCTAAGCTGCATTAACAGAAGGATACAATCAAAACCACACAAAGTATTAGTACCACTTTATAATGCCTTGGTAAGACCACACTTGAAATATTACATACAGTTTTGGTTACCATAATGTAAAAAAAGATATTAAGATTCTAAAAAGAATGCAGAGAAGTGGAACAAAGATGATTAGGGGACTGGAGAATAAAGCATATGAAAAATGGTTGCAGTAATTGGCTATGCTTAGTTTAATGAAAAAAAAGCCTGGGATGACATCATAGTAGTGTTCCAATATCTGAGGGGCTGCCATGAAGAAAAGAGGGGGGGTCAAATCTACTCTCCAAAGTACCTGAAGGCAGAACAAGAAGTATTGGATGGAAACTAATCAAGGAGAGAACTAATCTAGAACCAAGGAAAAATTTCCTGACAATACAATTAATCCAATGGAAAGACTTGCCTCCAGAAGTTATGGGTACTCTAACACTGGAGGCTTTTAAGAAAACATTGGACAAACGTTAGTCTGAATTTGTATAGGGTTTCCTACTTGAGCAGGGGGTTGGACTAGAAGACCTCCAAAGCCTCTTCCAATTATTTTATTATGTTAAAATAGTTTATTTAAATTTAAGTTTGGTTAAGTGCTGTTCAACATGGGTGAGAACTTGGAATTTCTCTAGAAAAAATTATTTATTTTTATTTATGTCAAGATTTATAACGCTGTCCAACTCAGACTATGTGACTCTGGGTACAACCTAAATAGACAATAAATTTAAAAACAACATTTAAAATAAACAGACAGTATATAAACGCAAAAGATAAAATGTAAAATCGCTACTAAGGACGGACTCCTCATTCAGTCAACCCCTAATGCCAGGTCTTAAGGGCTTTCCTCAAGGCAAGGACAGTTGTTTAAACTAAAGATTCTCACAACCCAAGTTTTACTGTTTATTGAATCATATTATGATATGAACGACAATTTTTAATGAAACGGCCCATATCAAAATGGGATGCTACATGTCAGAGGCTGCCTTTATACCAGGATGATTTCAGTTTAATTATAATATATAAGAGGCCCTTGGTAATCTCTGACCTTGTTTTCTTGCAGACATTTCATTACCCAAGCTAGGTAATACCATCAGCGCACTGATTATGTTACCTAGTAACGAAACCTTTGCAAGAAAACAACGAAACTCAGACCCCCTCATTTCAATACTGAGCTACACATATTCTCTTTTTTTGGTATAATATTTAAATATGCAATAAGTATTATCTACGCCACAAGTAGCTGAAGCTGTAAGTAAAACAGCTTTGTTCCCAAATTCATGTTTTTAAACCTTAATAGATGAAACAAAGATTGCAGGATCCAATCTGGGTCAGTCACCGGGACCAGAGGTTTTGTCTTCTGAGCTTTTGGACTTATGTTGGAGCCCATCTTCAGGGAGTTTCTCTCTAGCTGGTAACTGACCCAATTTGGATCATGTAGCATTATCCTGGGACACTTATATTCACCTTCATTCATGAAACAAATATTCTTTCCATTGAAACAGCAAATAGAGTAGCTTATATCTTCCAATATATTGTGACTGCAGTTATCAACATATGTAGAGCAGAGGAGAACTGCTTTAGACAGTATACCAATATATATATTTATTTTAAATTTGACAATAGATATGGAAGTTCTCCAAATCTATCTAAATTCTGTATCTTTTCAAAATCCCTGCAAATACATTTCTTCAGGTTTATTGCTTTATCAAATGAACATATAGACCAGGCCTGGACAACCTGTAGAGAAGAAATAACAATATTGATAAATTAAAAACTACAATCCAGAAAGGAACGGCTAATGTGCCAATCAGCAATTCAATGGGTAGCAGAGTGCCAACACTGATGGAGCTGGCAGTGTTGGCGAGGCCTGGAGCTGTTGGCACTCAGCAGCATGTCTTTATTGGGGGTGTGGAGGGAGAGGGGGGCAACTTCTTTTGGTAATGACAGCGTTTAAGAGCAGTGAACTTATTGAGCTTTTTAAAAATACCAGTAGGCTGTAAAGGGCACTAACTACCTAATCCAGCACTTGAGAGAAGAGCCAGATCTTTAAAGCTATCCAGAACACCACTGTACACAACACAATTTTATATCTTACTATAAAAGACTTCCTTGAAAATCTTTTAAAGTATTATGTAAACAAGATCTAGCATTTAAATTTGATTAGCTAGTCTAGAAGTCTTTATAGAATAAAATTTCTTTCTAATCCATTCTGATAAGTTACTAAATTCCTTAGTTCTAGATTAGAGCTGTCTATGAAAATAATTCATAGTTGGTATTCCATTTCTTTAAAATAGTATTGAATATTTAAAATGTCATTAAGGATTACAAATGTACTTCTATAGACTTCCAATTTATCCATTTTTTTAAAAGAAACCTTTATAGTTTTTGTATGTGGATTTGTTTTATCCTTTACTATGCTGCTTCTATTTTCTTATAAATTGATGCACTATTAAAAGCTTAAAATACACATTTTCTCCTCTCAGCCGTATGAAAGCTGTGCTTGAATACCAGATACCAGGTGGCAGCCAAGCCCTTTCAGTCCCCAATCAAACTCTATTTTCATATGAACCTACCGCAATTCTGCTTTTATACAGTAATTCAGTTACTAAATTATAAAACTGTCTATGTATTTCCCTTCACCTAACACCCCTGCCATTGTGTCATCCTGATAATTGTTCCAAAAAAGACAATATATTCTTAAATTCTTTTTTAAAAATGAGGAAAAACTATAGTTATCCCTATTATAAACAATCTTAATAATTGCAAAGATAAAGTAAACGTAACAGAAAAAAAGATTTGCTGTTGTGTATTTTGTGGATAAGAGCCTACTGCATTGGAGAAAGTAAAGTCTTAACACTTTATGTAATTGAAAAAGGCTCTTGTCCATAAAAATTGTGCACCAACAATCTTTATGCTACAGTAGATAACCAATCTCAAGTAGATTTATTTTAAGACTTAGACCACTTGTCAAGTCTCTTATCTCAACCATTCAACAATTCACTGAAAAAAGCAATAGGCATCATTAAGAACATATCTTTCAGCAGAGTTTCATTGTGCTACTAGACAGTGTATTTCAAATCTGAAACATTGTATAGTTTAATAATAAAAACAATAATAAAAGCTTCTTTCCTGGCAGAGAATGTCAGGTGCCACAGGTGGGAAACTGTCCAAAGGTAACTGTGATAGATATGCTAACACATATTAATTAACACATATGATTATACTTTACAATTTGACATATTCAGAACAAATGCAAATATTCAAATTCACCAGCCATGCCACCTTGTCTGATTGGCTAAACAACTGGCAAGTCGCTGTGGAAAGGTCAAACAAATAACCCCTACCCCACGAAAACACACACAGAAACGGGAAAAACACACATTAATCCTAGGAAAGACCTAATCAAATGAGGCATTCACAGCACAACGGTTTCACTTGTCTAGGTTTTATTTGCTCCATTACTATAAATCATCTTAAGAAAAGTAGCGTAGAACTGTGCTAAATAAATCTACGATTTTAATGCCTCCTTTATTTATCTTGTGCATGATAGAAAGATTGGTATTAGTAAGAAGCTATCAACTTATTTAGTGCCTTGCAGTTTTCTATTTAACTAATATTTCTTTAGGAAAAAAATTATGTTAGACAAAATAACCAACTGCATCACAGATGGATCTTAATATTCTAGCCACCCCTATATGGTTTTCCTTACCTTGATTTTGAATTATGGACTCTAAAAGCTCTTTACAAGATATTTCACTTAATTTTATAAACAGAATATATTCTATATATCCGTGATGGCGAACCTATGGCATGTGTGCCCAAAGTGGCACGCAGAGCCATGTCGCCCGACACGTACAGCCTTGTCTGATGCTCTTCTGGGTTTCTGGTGCGCATGCGCTGATCAGCTGGCCTTCGCATGTGCGGCAATACCGGAAACTGGAAGAGCTGGTCTTCCGGTTTCTGTGTGCACATACGCGCCGGCCAGCTGATCGGAGCGCCTGCATGCGCACCAGAAACTGGAAGAGGAGCTGCCTGCTGCACATGTGTGTGCCAGACACCGGAAGCGTCTCTCCCTTTTTGGCACTCGGTGCTGAAAAGGTTCACCATCACTGCTATATCTTCTCTATATATCTGTAGAAACATCATGATGTCCAATTTTTCATTCATATGTACAATTATTAAAACGATTGGAAGTTTAAGCCTATTTCTGTTAAATTAAATACAGTATACGTACATGCAACATACTATACCTTTAAGCTATGGTAACCCAAGTCCCCCAAACCCAAAGTTTAAGTAGTTTGTCATTTGTGATCCTATTGGGATTCTCTGCAGGCCATTAAAAAATGTAAGAGCAATTTAAAAAAACTTAAATCTCCCTAAAATAATTAAGTTCGGAACACTAAAAAGAATGAATTTGTCTTCATGCATTGATAAAGTAACTTCTCTCACACTAAAATATTTATGAAATGTATCCACTTTGGTACTATAACTGCACTGTTTGGATTTATAAGATGAAACTGTTGGTAGTACAAGTTATGCTTAAGGAATCAAAATCCTATTGACTGCAAAATCCACTTTTGCAACTGCAGCTTTGCAGCTAATGACTAAAATTAACATAATCATAAATTTTTCGGCTTATATTTTGCCCAGACATTTTTGAAACTGGAATTCTCCTTCCACTTACACCTTTAAATTCAATCCATGTTTTCCCAAGTGAAAGCAACAGCAGTTTTGAAGAAGAAAAAGGCAACATCTTTCTTACTTTTCTGTCCAACTCTATTTTCTAAAGAATAACCAGATACTCACAGTAATTCATTAATCACAATTTTCAGTGAAAAGGGTACCTGAGTGATTTGCGATCCATTAACTTCAAAGCATAAAACCCTACTTACCAGCTCACCAGATGTCATAGGGAAAGCTTTCCAAAATATCTTAATCTATATGTTCTTCCTGTCACAAAACAGTTTTTTATCTGTGTGCCCTAGAAAAAGTACGGTAAGTACCCTAGAAATTGTTCAACTACATAAAATGTAGAGTTGTATTACAAAAGTAGAATTAAATTAATCTGTAATTCTTGACCAGTAAATGCTAGAGATTAATAGGGAAACGGAATATTTGAATATCAGTTTACAAGCAAATGATAGCTATTAAATTGTAAGGGAAGCAAAAACATTAGATATTATTTCTGTTTAATCTACAAAAGCAACATACCCAGCCTTATATACTGTAATGCTGAAGACACTTAAGAAGAGGTTATAAAGATGTTTGAAGGGACACATTCAGGAATCGGAAATAATCAGACCTACGGAAAGTTAAATCAGGCTAATAATAGTTTCTCATTCTGACATGCAGTTCAAGGAAGGAGAGTTCCGAGTTTCTATTATTTATATATATATTTATATTATATTATATTTATATTTATATATATATATTTATATAGAGGGAAAAGCGCATAGTTATGGCTATATGTTAATTTTAAAAACCCAATAAAATAAGAAGGAATTTGCTGGCAATTTAATTAATAAATATGAAAACACATACTTTTTTTTAAGAGTTGGACTATGAGTGAGATGGGCGGTTTTTAAATCTGACAGAAAGATAGACATCATAAAATGGGGGACAGGAATTTTCAAGTCCTTCTCCTTTTAGAAACTTTTTTCCAAGTATCTATTCTTTTGAGTACATTCTTAAGTATGCTACATTCTTGAGTAAAAATGTGATGAAATTGGCAGCAGGATGGTTATAACAAACTTCAATGTCATTTAAGGCTCATAGATTGAGGAAACGTCATGGAAAAGGAAGGGTGGTGGCAAGAAAAAGGATGGTACGTCTACATCCGAAGGGATGTTTGTCAAAGATGGAAAGAAGTCACTGTTGGGGTTCACCGGCAGCCTGCGGAGCTGGCAGATGAGTCAGACAGCGGAGAGGAATATGGCTCAGTTCTGGAGTCTGGGGAGGGCTCGTACAGGGTCTCTGCATTGGAGGCAGAGATGGGGCCAGGGCCATGTGGGAGGGGGATGCCGGAGCCTGCGGGGTCTGATGGAAGCGAGACAGAGGGACAGGGGGAGACTGTTCCCAATGCACATATACGCAGAGCTGCCAGATGGCAAGAACAGCTGTGGAGGAAAAGAGCTACTCAGGAGTAAGGCTTTAAGATGATTGGCCCCTCCCATAGGACATAAGAAGAAGCACATGGAGGTGCTTGTTGCAGGAAGCAACTCAATTCAATGTCAGTTGGTGTGTCTCAACAGCTCTGTTTGGCATCCATATTTTGTTTGACCTTGAGCAGCTCCTGGCCAATTAGGACTTCAGCAGTGTGCCAAGAAAGATAAAGGTTAGTTAATAATCTTGCTGGGGACTTAGTATGGCTGTGAATGGACATAATTTACAGCCATTGGAAAAAAACTAGGAAGTTATTAGAATGATCAATGGTGGTCACTCTGAGTTGAGGATAGATCTGTTAATCACTGAATTCAACCCCACTCTTATCACAATAGTCTTCACAAGTGGAAACCTTTTCTCCCCATTTTTGTCATGTCTGCCTCATTATTGCCATTAGGTGATAAGTTTACAATTTGGAACAGGGCAAGTTTGTTTACAGCCAAATCCATATTTACATGCTGGTCTGTTTATCTTGAACCAACTCTGGAATTCAGGTCTTGTCCTAGTTTGATATATAGTCTTATAAATCCTCTAAAACAAACAGAAATCGGTTAGGTAATGTACTCTTGAGATCATTTCATGAAAATAATGTTGTACAGTCAGCTGTAAAAACACCAGAATAAATAAAAAATCTACAGACCCTATTTTGAAAACATTTCATAGGTATCATTTTATTAGACAGCCTTGACTAATTTTACAAAAATAAAAGAATCCGCTATCTTTAGTGATATTGATAATGTACTTTTTCTGCCACTTTTCTCTCTTTTAAAAGGAGGATGAAGAAACAAATGCAGACATTGAAGGTGGGACTACACAAACCATGCTCACCCCTATTTCCTATAATATTTGAGCATGAAGGATCTATGCCTACCTACAGACCTGGCTACACAAGCACTCAAAGTTTAACTGATAGGCAGAGCCTCAAGTATGAGAGATTTCTTAATTTCTCGTAAGATGTTTCCCACAGAAGAAAGTGAGGGATGATTGCTCAGCTCACAAAATAAGGTGGAGGCTTAAAAACAAAAGTCTTCCTGCAAAGGAAACCTGAAGAACTGGAAGGAGATATATAGGTTAGCAATCTAAGATAGACTTAGGCAATGCTTGTCACTGAAGATTCCTTGTGGTTGGTTTTAGTACAGAGCAGTGTTGCCTCGTGATTGAGACAGACTGGAAAGTGTTGCACTAATGAAGAATGTATTTATTTATTTAAAATACTTATATGCTACACATTTCAAAAGCAGAACTCTGGGTAGCTCACAAACTCAATATAAAAACAACAACATACAGATAATGAAAAATACCCCCTCCCCTAGTAAAATAATACATGGCACCACACCCACATTCCCTTGATGCAACTCACAACACTCTCCTTCAAACTCCTTCATCCTACCCCAATACTTGGTGGAAAATCAAGCTCTTCAAGACATTTCAGACTCCTGGATCTCAAAAGGGAGGGTACTCCGTAAGGGTGGGGCAGTCACAGAGGACACATGCTTCCTAGGTCCCACTACAAGGCAACAACTAAGGAAGTTGCTGCTTGATGACAGCCCAGGTAAGACTCTTGGAGTATTTCTGAATGTGGGATCTGAACTTCCACTGAACAATTAGAGGCCACTGTGGTCAAAACTCTCCAGCACAGAGAACTATGGGGAAGACAGAAGAGAGAAACGATCATGTTCCATCAACTAAAAAAGCTGCTGCCAGGCTGAAAAAAAATGCTCACCAGATTAGAAAATGGGATATCGTGAGTTCTAGTTCCAACTTAGACATGGAAACCAGCTGGGGGACTTTGGGCTAGTCATTCTCTCTCCATCCAACCCATCTCACAGGGTTGTTGTAGGGAAATAGGAGGAGAAAGGTATGTTGGATATGTTCACCACCTTGAGTTATTTGTACAAAGGCAGAATACAAATAAATAAATAAATGCCCAGCAGGACTTCTCCAAGTCATTCTAAAATGCAAATTGTGGCAGGTTATCATCCAAGAAAAGAATAGAATCTATCAGTGGTGGGATTCAAATAATTTAACAAACAGTTCGCATGAGGGGAGGAGGAGGAATAGGGAGAAGAGGAAAAGCGGCCTTTTCTTTCCCTCGTGCCAGCCGCTCCATTGTCCGTTTCTCCATTGAAGCGCTTCAAAGCTTGCCCCACCCACATGCCCTCACTTTACCCAAGAAAGGTGGTCAAAGAAAGATGATTCCATCACGTGCTGAATGCCGTAATTAAATCATGGCTTCCTAAGATGCCATATCCGTCACTAGATAAAGAGAGGAGGGTGACTCAAGGCAGCCCCAACAAAGTGAAAGAAGAAGAAACGCAAGAGCAGTGCTCATCCGCATTTTCTGCCCCACAACAGTGCGCTTTTCAGAAAGACCTCTGAATTGATGCACCCACTCACTCTGCCTCTTTCTGCGGCGCCCCTCCCATGCCCACGTTCAGGGAGGGAACGAGTGACAGAAGAGGCGGCCATTTTCGGCTCCTCAGGGGCTGTGCGTGTGCACTGGGGCTGAGCGTTGCGAGTGAGGGGGGAAGAGGGAGGCAAGCCAAGACTAGGGTAAGGAAGTGACTCATTCCTTTGCGGAAGTGGTGTCTTCACTCCCCCAGAGTGGGAGGAGAGAAAGAGGGGGGAAGAGAAAGGCCCGTGGGGTTGTTGGCACCTTTCCTCAAAGGCATCCAAACTTGTGGAGGATGGCAGGGTGGCTCTTGGCCTGCATGGTGGACTGTGGCACCAGTGAACCCAGACAGAGAGAAGGAGATGAATGGGTGACTGGGTACGCGGCTGACAATTGGATTTCAACGCTGGAGAGGACGGTGAAGGGAAACAGCTGGGCTGCTGCTGCCTTTCATTGGGGTGCATGGAGCAAGATGGCGCTCTTCTTGCCATTTCTTCTGCCCCCCCCCCTCGACAGGCATGGCAGGGCTTCCTTGCTCACTTCAGACAGTTCGGCAAACTCCATAAAAATTTAGCTACCAGTTCTACCAAACTGGTGCAAACCAGCTGAATCCCACCACTGAATCTAGTGTACATACATATAACTTGCTAAGAAAAGTGACAATTACTGAAAGTAAATGGTGTTTGATATCTTAATAATAGAGGGGAAAAACAACACACAAGAAATGTTTTGCCTTGTGTCTTGCATCAAATCCTGTACACTTGCAAAACCCTTTGACAATTTGAATGTAATTTTTTTCATAGCTTTTAATTTCAGACTTGTGCAAATTGTTAAGATTCATAGACATTGGGTTTCCCTTTCCATAATTTCATCTGGGAGTTATGACAGATGTAGTACTATATATCTGTAAAACATTTGTTGAAGATGACTGGCCAGCTCCATTTTCTAATCATTGCTAAAATATTTTGTCAGCTGTACTTAAAGAAAAAAAGGACATTCTTTACACTTTGACATTAAAATGCTTCTTGAACATTTTAAATCTTGACATTATTAATGGTAATCATTTATCATTACCTTATAAAACATTGGTTTTAATTAGTGTTTGTGTATCTCAGTATTAAAACATCTTTTAGGATAAATTGAATTACTATAGCATTATAGTGTTACAGCATGATGTCACTTTTACTAACAAAACATTTTATCTGAAAAGCATTTTGGCTCTGAAAGACCAATTAAGAATAAACAGGGTGATAAATAGCATCCACTAAAACAAGGATCATTATAATGGGTGCTATTTAAAAAGTGCTGAGCATCAAATACCTATTCAAGGGAACTGGAACTTATGCATCCTCATCCTCCACAGCTAAATCACACCTATTATTGTGGTGTGATACCAGAAGCTATAAACTGAAGGGTGCTGTTATTTGTAATTTCACCTGTAGCTTACACCCAAAGAGGTTGAACTGGTAGTCCTAAGAACCATCTAACTGGGAGTGCCGTAATTCTTTATCAGATTTACTTTACAAAATGCAGATGTGGTAGAACAAGAACTCTATGCTTTAAGCCCCGTTTGCATTAAAAATAAAGTTAACAGCTATGACATTCTTCGTCCTATCTCCAAGATCAACTTGCAATTCAGACAGCAACTGCATAGCTTAAGTATGATGAGGTGGTCAGATTTAGTAATGATCAAATGCTGGCTGGCTTTGCTCCCTCTCCTACACACACTCATTCTATGGGGAACAAATGTAGAGGATATAAATAACAAAATTGTTATCTCCTTACCTGAAAGCTACATGCTTCATACATTTGTATAGTATGCAAAAAAAATAAAAAAGGACACAGATGGGAAATTTTCTAGGTTCAAGCCAGAATAATTAATGGCAAGGAACTATGGGAGTTGGAGTCTAAAGTACATGGAGGCTAATTGTTCCCCCAATGTATTTTCATTTGATTCGATTTAATTTATTCCTATATCATCCATGCTAAGCATCATCTTGTATATTCATGTTACATATGCATTAACATTTATTATTGGCTCCTATGTATGATAATTTTTATTACTGTAATTGTTTTCACATTATTTTTAATTTCGTTAGCAACCCATGGTCACTTGTTGATATGAACAGACTTGCAAATTGAATGAAAACAAAAGTAAATTAATAAATACACTTTAGGAAAAAAAGAGAATCAATTAATTTCTATGTGATCAATGAGTAGCAAAAACTTCCCAAATTGATCAAGTACTCTTTTGAATCAGCTTCTATTTTAACCCTGTATAATTGAATATTGGAGATAATCAGTATTTCATATTTTAATGCGGAATAGAGTTACATCTAAGCACAGTATAGATATCTATACTTGAATTGCAATGTTTTCCAAAGACCATCATTTTACAGGAAACCCAATTCTTCAAAAGACTCTTAAAATAAACAATAGGTAATTATCACTTCCAGGCAACATGTAATTACAAAGTATTATATACAAACAATTATATTCTAAAAATAATATCTTGAATGTTTTATTTAAATAGTTCCCTGAGCATTTAAAAATGAGATGCCTAAAATTATTAATTGGAATGGATGGTAGTAAACAAGTACCTGAAAGTACATGATCAATTGATTAACAATTTTATTATTCCCCCATCTCAAATTTGAATTTTCTATACAAGGAAAATAAAGTTATAAACTATACAAAATATGAAAATGCTGTTTTAAAAAACTACATTTCTACCACATTTGGGAACCAGTGAAAGAGGGGGAAAGGCATATAAGAGGCCTTGAGGCCACAGAGTGTGGAGTGCATTGGTCCCCTCCGCCCCCTGTGTTGGGAACCAGGAGTAAAATCTCGGCAAATGACTGTTTAATCGGGTAGTGAACAGGTCTAGGACCAGAGTCCTGAACCGTTCTGACAGCTCCCTGAACAGGTCTGGATGCAGGCACCACTCGGAGTGGTTGACTGTAGTCCTGCTGAGCCAGTCCGCCTGTACATTTGTTGTCCCCGAGATATGTTCCGCCTTGATGGAGAGAATGTTTCTCTGCCCAAAGGCCCAGTTTCTCTGTCTCTCACCTGAGGGATCTGGAGTGGGTGCCCCCTTGGCGATTGATGTGTGCCTTGGTAGCTACATTGTCCGTCATAATGAGCATGTGATGGCCAGAGATCTTTCCTGGAATAATATGAGGGCCAGATGTACTGCCCTGATGTACAGCCAGATATACAGCCAGTTGATATTGTTCTTTAAATCTTCCGCTCTGTTGGGGTATGTTCTCTGAGAGTACCCAAGCCTGAATCTGTTGGCCGAAAGGAAGGCCTGCGAAAATAAGGTGAGGGGCGACGTTCCAGTCGCCTATGTAGGGAAGGGAGGATCTTTCCCTTGTTCTTGGTTTCCACCAAGATGGACTACATGCCCTCTCCAAATAGCTTACCACTCTTGAAGGGTACAGAAGCTAGTCTCCATTTATATGGCAAAGCCACAGCAGATGACGGGCTCTTACTGATGATGCAATGGCCCTGGAAGCAAATTTGGTTGCATCTAAGGTGGCATCAGTCGAAAATTCCATCGCCGCTATCAACTTGTTGATATCTTGCTGGAGGCGTCGGTCATCAAATGACACTCTTGTTTGCATCTGGCAAAGCCAGAGTAAGGAGACACTATTAAAGAAGGAAGCAGTAGTTTCTGCCCTTACTGCCCAGGCCGCTGCCTGATGAGCCCTGCGAAGGGTCAGTTCAGCCCTTTTTTCAGGGTATCTGCTGTGTCCTGAGACAGGAGAGTAGAGGATGCTAAGGCTGTCACAGGCCCGTCTACTGTTGGTAATTGCAGCTCCTCAGCAAATTCTGGATCTATATTATAATATATTTTGTCATTTCCACTTGGGGTTGTGTAGATTCCTAGATGAACCTATTGTCTGCGGATCACGTCACGGAACAATTGTAGTGAAGGGATTACCTCACTCTCCGTTGTTGGCTCAGTAAAGAGGAGCTCATTTGGGTCTGGTAACCACAATGCTGACTCTGATGTGCTTGGCTCAGTTCCCATATGGGTTGTGGCCTTGGCTTTAAACAGGAGGGATTTAAAGAGGGTTGGGCAAAAAAGCCCTGTGAAAACCGGAAGGTCAGGAACTAACCCTTCATCCTCTGAGAGTATTAGTTCTCTCTGCTCTTCCTCCCCTGAAAACCAATCCTTACTCTGTAGGGATGAAGTGGAAGAGTGAGGTTCCCTAATGTTTGCCAAGTTTGTATGAACCTGAGATGTCAGGTGCTGTCTATGCTCTAGGGCTGAATCTGATGTCACAGAATCAGCTTGGTTTCCTTGCTGCAATACTGCAGCAATCCCCTGCTTTAGGGAGATCATGAGTTTCATTTGTTCAGAAATCTCTGGTCCTTGGTTCTCCCCTGGGCGGAGCCCCGCTGCTGTGGGGCTAAATGTGGCCTTTGTTTTAGAATAGACTCTCTATGACTCTCTGATTTCAGTCTGTCTTCCTGTGGTGCAAAGGGATCCTCAAAGCTGCTTTTTATAAAAGGTAGCTGTGGAGATTGCTCTCTGCGCCATCTGGCGACCAAATCTGTGGGCTGAGTGTCTCCTGTTTCCTGGTTGGATCAGCCAAAGAATGGGAAGTGAAGGAATTTCCCCCAGGAGGATCTGTCTGTCTCCTCCTCTCAGCTTGCCTCTCCGCCTTGGAGATCTCTTTCTCCAGAGCCTTTTGGTGTCTCCGGGCATCTCTTTCCTCAGCCTTAGAGGCTTTAGCCCTTATTTGGGCAGCCACTGTTTTACTTCCCGCTCTTGATGCTGAGGCATCTTTCTACTTAATATTGGGCTGTGATGGGGCCCTCTGTCTTCCCCACTCATGTGACCCATCTGATGGTTCTCTGAGTCAGCAGTATCCTCCATCCTTTTTTTCTCCTGCTGGGGAGGCACCAGAGAGTCTGCCACTGAAAAGTGTGCCAAACATCGGCTCTGTTTGAATGAGCCGGAAGATGGGGGGCTGACCCGAACAAAGACTCCAGCCACGTTGGGTACGCCAAGTCGAGCTTAGTCGATACTCTACGGCTATGCCAGATGAAGCTTAGTTGTTGCAGCGGCTGTGCCAATCAAATGGGGGAGCCAGCTGAGTTATTGGGTTTGATATTCAATAAGCAGCTAAACACTTCAGCTGCAAAACCGCGCTCTAAACTGCTCCGGTATCCAAGAAGCAGATGATTTCCTAAGCGCTGCTTTGTTTGCTGAAAAACAACTGATTGCTGAAATGGCTGTAATCCTTGCCTGCAAATTGTGCTACTTGCCTGATTTTTGAATCGGCTGTATCGCGTACCAAAACCCATGCTGTTTTCCGAACAACAGCTGATTTTCCATTAAATCTTTGGCGGTCTTGCACCAAACAGCTGATTGGTGCTGCAGCTGTACTGTTTGCCCGAAAGGTTCATCCTTACCACCAAAAAAAACAAACCGCTGAGAATCCAAAGCACTTAACTTTGCCTTCTGCTCTTTTCCTAAAACACATCTCTCTTGGGCTCAGAATGAGTCGAAACTGGGACACAGTCAAGAGAGGTGGGGCTGCAAAGTTTAAAAGGACTCAGTCTCAAGGGCAGAAGGGCGGAGTTTGGGATTGCTTGGGATTCTCTGCTCAGAACACTGGAGAAAACCAAGAACCCCATGATATTGTACATGTTACTTAGGTTGCTAGCTGGCATCTTTTTTTACATATCAAAAGCAAAATTGGTTCCTCAACATGACAATAAAATATAGTCAAATCATTGTCAGTCCCTACATGGGTAAAAGGCATAGTTTAAGCTGTAGCAAATTACATTCATGAAAACTATTTGAAACCAAGGTTCAAGTTCTATGCTGATGTTAGCAAATAAACTATTTCAGGCATGTTCCGTATATTTGTGTACATTCCAAACTATAATAGATACTCATGCCTCATCAAATCTAAAGGTCAAATCTAAATTTCATGACAACACTGGACAAGATAAAATCGGAAGATACTACTGGCAACATACATTGGCAGCAAACTTGCCAAATCAGAATATATGTTACTTTTTACATTTAATACAAAAACATTTAAATAAATTTATTTTTAATCAAGTCATTAAATGTGTTTTTATTCTCAAGTAAATTATAAAATAATAATTTTATTATTATTATTCCTGTTTATCAAGCTTTATCTTGTAGTCCTCAACTTATGACAATTAAGTCCAAAATTTCCACTGTTAGGCAAGTTAAATGAGTTTTGCCCATTTTATGACCTTTTTTACCACAATTGTCAAGTGAATCATTACAGTTGTTAAGGTAGTAACATGGTTGTTAAGTAATTCTGGTGTCCCCATTGACTTTGCTTATCAGAAGTTCACAAAATGGTCATATGGCCTTCAGATGGCCAGTATCTGTTGGGCAGTGTTGTGCTTTAGGACTAAGTGACCATGGTCTACAGAACAGATTTCCTGATGTTTTACTGACAACTGTGGCTGGCATCTTCAGAGACAAAGTGGTTTGATATGTACAGTAGGCCACAGGCCTCTTGATAACCATGTGTCGTGACTTTTGATTGGCCTTTGGCTGAGCTGGTTTCTGATTGGTTCTTTGTGTTCGATGCTGATTGTTTGATGATGTTGATTTAGGAATGATCAGCTGTTCGTGCCACTTTGTGTTTGGCTATTTCTGAATGCTAATTTCTGATTGTGTATTGTTTTGTGCGGGGTTCTGTTTGGTTAGTCTGATCAGGATCTTGGTGTAGTACCGTGATGGCGAACCTATGGCACGCGTGCCCGAAGTGGCATGTGGAGCCATTTCTGAAAGCATGTGAGGCGTTGCCCTGTCATCTCCAGTGTGCTTGCGCGCACTAGCCAGTTGATTTTTGGACTTGATTTTTATCTTGCCTTTGTAACTCAAGGCAGCAAATATACATAATATTCCTTCCTCCTCCTATTTTCTCTACAACAACAACTCTATGAAGTGTGTTGGGCTGAGAGGGAATAAGTACCCCAAAATCACCCAGCTGCCTTTCATCCATAAGGACTAGAACTAGTTTCTAGGCCAACACCTTAACCACTATACCAGTGATGGCGAACCTATGGCACGCGTGCCACAGATAGCACGCGGAGCCATTTCTGAGAGCACGCGAGGTGCTGCCCTGTAAAAAAACAATCCAACGGGCAAACTGGAAGCGACTTCCGGTTTGCCCGTAGGGGTGTTTTTCGTCCTCCGGAGGCTTCAGGAGGCTTCCCTGAAGGCTCCGGAGGCTTCAGGAGGCTTTCCTGAAGCCCCCAAAGGGTTTAAAATGGCCCAGCAGGCAAATCGAAGTCACTTCCGGTTTGCACATTGGGTCGTTTTTTACTCTCCGGAGGCTTTAGGACGCTTCTGTAAAGGCCCCAGAGGGTTTAAAACAGCCCAGCAGGCAAATTGAAGTCACTTCCGGTTTGCCTGTTGGGCGGTTGTTTTACCCTCCGGAGGCTTCAGGATGCTTTCTGAAGCCTCCGGAGGG
>JANHFT010003936.1:289133-300852 GCA_032467955.1 Pseudoxenodon macrops
ACCAAGTGCCAAACAGGTACGCACTTTGCGCGCATGCATGCCATCCACAGTAAGGCGTGGCTCCCCTGTGTGCTGAGCACGCAACCACACCATGTGTGCTTTTTGTGCGTGCAATGCATGTTCATGAACCCCATTTGTGCATGTTCGCACTGTGTGCAAGACTCACAAATTGCGCACATGGGAATCGTAGGCCCGAACACCAACTGGGGCGCACGCACATGCGCAGCTGCAGGTGAGTTGGGCGACAGCTGACATGCCCGGAAAGATGGCCATGCATGCCACCTCGGGTACACGTACCATAGGTTCACCATCACAGTTCTAGTCTGTTCTCAGCCATGTAAGCTCATTGGGTAACCTTGGACCAATCACTCTCAGTCAAACTCACTCACAGGGAAGTTGTTGTGGAGAAGCCATTTGCCTGATTAGCGTTATAGATTATCAGTATAAAACAAGTATTTCTTACATTTTCCCCAAGGCTATTTGAAGGGGGTCCTAAAAACTCTGTAACTAAAATTCAACACTTGGTGATCAGCTTCCAATTTGTCATATATCAGCCTTGATAGTTTTGGAATTCTAATGAATGCCTCATCCATAGCTTACCTCAAGAGTCTTTCAAACTGTAGATCTGTCAACATTTGAAATGTTTCCTCATCTGCATTCTCAAAATCTCTCGTTTCTTGATCTCCTGCTTGAGGACACAGCAGAGGCTTTCTCTTTTATCCACTCCGTTTGCAATTAAACATGATTTAAGTCCTTGTTTCACCCTTTCCGTTTTTCCTCAGGCCAACTACTGTCGTTAATCCTTATTTTTGTTTACTGTTTTTTTTAATAAAAATCGTACCATTATAAGATATAGCTTTCAACAAGAGTTCTTTCTTTCCTTATTCAGCCCCTGTTCAGTATAACTCTAATCATAATTATTCTGTTTTGTAAGCTTGGAATAAAGAAATTAAAAACCAAATCCTTTTCATCTTTTCCATATTGTTTTTGAACTTATTTCCCCCCCCCTCATTTTCTAAAATGACAGTTGAATCATTTTAAAATTTGCTCATAAACAGGTTTTAAATTAATATAATGGATGGGGTCATTCACGGTTTTTATTATTACAGCTTTGATTACAGTATTGCAAATCTTCGTGAATTGATCTTGGCAGATGAAAAGTTATATCTGCAACTAAAACCCCAAATATTCTTGATTATCAGTTTGATTGATTGATTGATTAAATTCTCTCATTTTTCCATTGATGTTTACTAAAACATAAATAACTGTCTCTGATTATTAATAATGCTGATAAAGTATATGTACTCAACAAACCTAAAGAAATCTAGATGGGATGGAGAAATTGGATGGCTGTTGTCTTCCCAACCCCCACCCAACCCCAAAATCCTCATTACTGTACATTTTTGTACATTCTTAATGTAATAACAGAATATCCTGAAATGTAAAGTATATTTTAAAATCTTATAACTCCTGGTACAACCATAAGAACTCAAAATATATGCTGATCCAGCTTTCTGTTTTCTGCTGATATTTCCCTGGACTTCTTCCTCATGCGTAAAATCTAAGGCAGGGAAGACTAAAAAAATAAAAGCGAACTACTCAAATGGTTTGCTTCCATTACTATGAATTACTTTACATAGGATAGAAAGGATGGAATGGAATGACTCACAGCAGCCAGGGGGCATGGCTGGGTGGTGGCTGACTAGGTAGGTGTGGCTGGGTAGGCGTGGCCAGCCATGACCACCCAGCCACACCCACCCTGTCACTGAGTCATCAGATCCTAGAAAGAAAGAGCAAGGCTTTCAACAAAGAAGAGGACTTTGAAGAGCTCTGAAAAGAGATAGGTGGAATGGAAGGCCAACTTTCTGAAGCAGCTTCAGCAGCTGTCTGAAGCTGAGAGATTATCAGAGGTAGTAGTCAGCCGGTTTGGACCGGTTCACCTGAACTGGTAGCGGAAATCACGGGTGGGCCTGCCCTCCCCCTCCCCGACTCTATGCCGTCCTTTTTAGGCATGTTTTTGAGGCTGGTCGCATGCACGGAAGGCGCGCGTGGGAGGCGCATGCACGCATATAGGAAGCACGCACACAGGGCAAACCAGTGGTAAGGAAATGTGAAACTCACCATTGGAGATATGTGCAATTAGTTTACAGAAGACACTAAACTAGGTGCCTTTATCAGATGATGTCCCTCCCCCCATACACATAGCAATAGTAATAGCACTTAGACATATACCGCTTCATAGTGCTTTTACAGCCCTCTCTAAGCGGTTTACAGAGTCAGCATATAACACACAAATGATAAATGAATTTGTGTGCTTTCCTTCCCATAAATAAAGCTGATAAATTATCTGGGGTTAAAGTTGGACAAGGAATATCCAACTTTCTAAAAGAAGTGTAATTTTCATCACACTTTCTTGACTGAGGCACTACTAGTAGACAGTTTTTCATTTACCTCCCAGTTTAGGTTAGTATAAAAATGGCTAAAAATATTGAACTTCACTAGCATGTACATTTGATCATTAAACATTTGAAGGCAGATTATGCTACTTTATCACAATGCAGGTTCTGGACAGCATTTAGTGATTGGTGCATGGAGCTTGATACCCCAGAGGATATGGTTTTTAATACACAACCGTACCATTTTATAGTTTGGCTGGATCTATGATTGATTGGTAAGGAGAAAGATGATAGATATAGATTGGATGATAGATAGATAGATAGATAGATAGATAGATAGATAGATAGATAGATAGATAGATAGATAGATAGATAGATAGATATATTGTGGTTTGTCTAGTTTTAATAAGCTAAAAGATTCCATTACATAAAAACATATTAAAAGATACAGCGATCTGTTTTGTTTCAACTGAGCATGTTGTGTGTATACAACTTTGGTGGTTTTTAAATGGCTTCTGGCTTATAGCCTTGATGGTTTAACTCTTTTCTCTTTGGGAAATCTCTTGTATTTGAAAGGCCTGCTAGTCAACGTTGCAAATATTTGCTCCAGTGGAATTTTGCCTTGGTACAGGTTTGGTAATGATGTCCTCAAAATCAGGTGGAGACAGATAGTTGGCATAAAAGCTTATTTGTTTATTTCTGTTGTTAGATGTTAAGTGCTTGACTCAAAATTACTCTGGGTGACTCACATTATCAAACAGAAATTAAGAAAAACACAATAAACTATAAATAACTGAAATGGAACTCAAAACAGAACATTTGCAAAAACTTGTTCGACAAGAATAAACATGTCTTCAAGGCCTTCTGGAATGGCATTAGGTAGTGGGCCACACCGATCTCAAAGGGTATCTTATTCCAGAGGGTAGATTCTTGAACCAGGAGGGTGTGTGTCTTTCTGGGGTTGTATCAAAATAGCTTCCTTCTCTCTATCTGATTCTTCTTCAGAGTCCTCCATTTCATCTTGTAACTTTTAGGTGGGCCAAATTTGAAATGGTTTGTACACTATCTCATTTCCATTCCTATTTTACTCGAAAATTCTCAAGCGGAAAAAGAATAGATTCCAAAAGTATGCTCCATAAAAATACCCCACATAGGTTAGTGACAAATAACAATGAGAGAGTAAGCTTAGTGTGTGATTAATTTAAGCATCAGGGTGGTAACTAGGATACTGTGAGTTTTAGTCCCATCTTAGGCACAAAGCTAGTTGGGTAACTAGGCCAAACAATTTCTGAAAAACCTTGCCAAGGAAATTGCAAGGACTTATCCAAAAAATCTCAAAGCAGACACAACTGAATGGAAGACAAAAAATCTAATTATGTATCTTCCCACTAACTATAAGACTTAATTGCAAATCTGGAAGGCCAGGAGAACATGGTATGTGAGATCTACAGCCTTGCTACTGTTACTATCACTCTATAGCAGGGGTGGGCAACTTTATGGCCTGTAGACTTCAACTCCCAGAATTCCTGAGGCAGCAGAGTAGCTTGGGAATTCTGGGAGTTGTAGTCTGGGAGTTGAATTCTGGGAGTAGAAGTCTATAGGTCATAAAGTTGCCATTGTTGTCCACCTTTGGTAAAAGAGTTTTTCTTTTTAAAACAAGAATAGGGACTGGAAAGGCACACCATTTCAGTTATTCAGTATTAGTAAAAACACCTAAAACTCTAGTGAGAGATTTATGTGCCAAACATCTGTCACCTATGAGACCCAATTCATCTCCTATCTGCTAAATGAATGCTCCTTTCCCATTTTTGATCGTACCCTACTTAGCCTGTCTATTGACATCTGCTGTTTGCATCTTCCCCAGATGTTTTCTATTAAGGAACTAGCAATGGTGCTAGGATTACAGAAGAGGTAATCTGAGCATCACTACTCAACTGTAACTTTTATTAACAGAAAGAAATAATTTTTGAAATAAATAACTGGCTCTTGCTCATATCAACATGCTGATTGTACTAATTGGTACAAACTTTAACTTTACAAAAAGCAATTTTTTTCCAATATAAAAATCAATCAGAGATAGGATTGGACTTGGAGCAAGGGGAAAATAGAATCTGCAGCCAGAAAATGCCTTTTTATACATCAGTACAAAGTCCTTCTAGCCAATTTAGACGCCCATCCATGTCTTAAACGACTTAACCCTGCTTATCTTCTGAACTCAAATAAGGTCAGCCAGCTGCTTCTGTTTGTAGACAATAGGCTCAATGAAAGTTATATACAAAACTTTGTAGGCTGCAAAGTCTCAGTGCTAATAAAGGCACGATCCAAAAAGTGCTAATATCTTTATCAACTTAAGAGCGCACACATTTATTTTTATTCATCAAATTTTGAAACCACCCAACTCACTCACAGAAAAAATATGGGCAGCGTACAAATAAAATATAATGATGTAAAACAGTGCATAGAAGTTAAAATTTAAAAAGTTGCAACCCGATTCAAGTGTGTCAGAGGTCATGTGAAGAATCTGTCCCACTGGCTCATCACACTGTATGTGCATTTTAATATAACACAGGCTAGTTAAGACAGGTAAGTGGTTGACTTTCTTTTTTCTCTGCCTTGAGACTTTCTACAGCTATTTATAAAAAACAAACAAATGGCAAAGCTGAACCCAGGAGCGAACAAGTGGAATGTGTTAGGTCCCTTTCTCCATTCAGTGTTGATTTTGTATTCTTGAAGATATTCCAAAATACTTCAAGGGAGAGTGCTTTTTTTTTTAAAAAAAGGCATTTTGCTGATACATGCCAAGATTCTTAACTTATTAGTTTTTAGGAAATGATCTCACTATTTGCTTTACCCAACTGACAATACAACATGATGAATGTAGAATGTCACTTTAAAGAAGCTTCTGTGGACCTTTCATGTATTATTTTGAACAGTAGTAAATAAGGCTACTTGCTTTTTTTTTTTTTAGTTCAATTCAGCTACTGTCCTTTCAAGTTAAAGAGAGCAATTTGTAACAGAAGAATAAGCTAGATGAATACTGATGCCCAATCAGCAATTCTGAGATATAATGCTACAGGAGAGAGAATTGCATATTGGCGACATAGAATCCAGAGTTTAATGAAGCCATGGAAACCAGGACAGATTGATTACCCTGTCCATTGTCCTAAAGTGCTGTTCAGATGTAGACCCATTCCATGCTCACATTTACTTGATCTGGGGGGGAAAAATGCAAGTGTAAAGTGATACAGATAGTCCTCAACTTATGATAATTGGGACCAGAACTTTTGTGGCTAAGTGATGTGGTTCTTAAATAAGTCATTGTGTGACCGTGCCCAATTTTATAACCTTTGTTTGCTTTGCTCTTCTAGTGAACCATGCATTAACTAAACAAGTCCAGTTTCCCCCAAGGACTTTGCTTGTCGGAAGCTGGCTGGGAAGGACACAAATGGTGATCATGCGACCACAGGACACTGCAACCATTGTAAATACATGCTGGTTGCCAAACACCCAAATTGTGAACATGTGACAGTGAGGATGCTACAATGATTATAAGTGCAAGGACTTCGATGTTTTCAGCACCGAAATGGGACAACTCACCATGGCCAACTTGCCATGGCCAATTCATCAAGGCCAACTTATCACAGCCAACTCACTGCGGAACAACTCACTATGGCCAACTCGCCACAGGACAACTCACTGTAGGATAATTTAACTATTCAATTTCATTATTTAAAATAAATAAAAAAATATTTAAAATTTTATCATTCACATTTCATTCTGTCCCTCTTTCTTCAGCCTTTCTTTAATGATTCAATTGCATCATTTCTTTGATATTAGTGTAACTTTTGTCCCACAGTAAGTTGTCCCATGATAAGTTGGCCATAGCGTATTGTCCCACAGCAAGTCGGCTGTGGCAAGTTGGCCATGGTGAGTTGACCACGGCAAATTGTCAGAGACTTTTCCAGCACTATTATAACTTCAAACAGTGAATGAATGTCTTAAGAACTACCTGCACCGAACAACAGCAACAGTGTTAGGTCCATACATAGAGCAAAGTAATATCAAGGACTGCTATGTATATATGGCTTCCTACTGTTAATGAACTGTTGGTCTGCTTAGAGTAGAGGACATTTGTCAAAGTTTTGTTCTACTGTCTTCTTTTTGAAACAGAGTTTGGAAGATTAAAGAGGATAGTTGTTAGGCCTCCAGAAATATTCTTGGTTGGATATTTGGCCTGCCACACTTTATGCTTCTCTACATGCATTTTCTTCTGTGGGAAAATGGGAGGGGGGGTAGTTGGAGTTGGGGATATGTAGCCATAACAAATTCCTTTCTAGAAAGTCAAGGTTATTGTTTGTCCTCTTTCGTCTTCGCACCTGCCGGAACTGGATGGGTGATGCTGCCAGCATGGCAGTGATTGATTGGACCATGTGATGGATTGGTGGGCATGAAGGCAAGGTCTTGAACTTTCAACTGGGTGGGGGGTAAACCTGGAAGTCTTCAGATTCAGGTTTCCCCAGCCGTGCCAACATGGCTCTCTTAATAAACTAGAACTTTGAGGAATGCCTTGCCTCGGAGTCTGATTTATTTCTGAATGCTATTTGGAACCCTGACAAGTGCCACCGTATTTGAATCAAAAACCAGACAAGGATTTTTCATACTAAAATAATATTTTATTTCATTAAAAAAATGTATATATGTATATACTGATTTAGATCTTTAAGTATAAAAGTGCCAAAATAGCTAGTTGCCCTCAAAGACTTGGACATTTCACAACACTATATACATATACACAGGTATGTAACAGAAAAAAATATTTTTATCAAACATTCAGAAATATGCGATTATCAAGAAGCACTTCATATTTCTAAAATTATAATAAATCTACTAGTTTTATAATAATAATAGTTACTCAATGTATAAGAAGGCCAGCAGCAGCTAAAGAACTGGTAATTGTGAGTTCACATTGTTATGTACATAAAACCTACCGTATGTATATAATAATGTAGCTATAACAGTAAGAAAAAATGTAATTAAGATGGGCTCTCCATTGTTATCAAATCCTAGTTCCCCAAGTTTATTAAACTTGCTTTTTTAAATCCTTTTTGATAAAATAACACCTCAGGTTCTATCATGACATAATTGCTTAACAGGCCCATTGCAATGCTACCCGTCAAGCATTTAAGATTGTTGATTTCATGCAACAAATCGGAATTGTACCTATTCATAGTTTACCTATTAAACTCAATCAGATTTTACTTGAGCTAAATCTTGTTTAATTAAACCTTGTTACTGTTGATATTTCCGCTTCCCAGAGAATCTGTCTATATAATTTGAATGCCATCCATGATTAAGCTAAATGCTCTTTATATTAATTCTGGCCATTTTCATAGGACTGCTGTGATATAAGATCCACAAAGTGGTCTTCACAGATATTCAAATATACAAAGAAGGAAGACGGTGCAACATCTGTTAACTGGCCTTTATATCTTTGGAGAAAATGCAGGAATATTTTCTTTGGAGGTACAAATATTAAACTGGGGGGGAAAATCCCAGCAATCTGCCCCCTTGCAGCCAATGGCCATTTTGACTCATATGTAGCAATTGCTGGTCATGCTATTGACAAAATGTGGTCCTCAGGAATGGTGAAAAGAGCTTGCTACATGGCACACCAACCAGCATCTTCCTTCGTTTGATTCTGTTGCCGAAGGATTGCTTGTTTTCATAAGACTATTCTTCTTAAGAGTTCTGCGTGGGCAGTTCATATTTCCTTATACTAGAATTCTTGAAGGAACCTCTGAAATAAATAACAATTATAAAAAACTTTTAAAATGTGAAAATGGAAATGTGTGGAGAGAGATTTGAAGAAGACAATCAAAGAACATTCAGACTGCATATAAAGTTTCTTCCTTGGTGTCAGTAGATGGAGAAAATATATGCTATTCCCTTGAAGCAGAATTAATATATTTCTGAGAAGTACTTATTTTTCAATATGCTCCTTGTTTTATTATTATATGACTGATTACATAGCTATATATTACTGTGACATATTTATATAGTGCACCATCTTATATAGAAACAACTGGAAGAAAAGACATGATCTATTCAAATATTGAATACTACGCTCATATAATGTAGCATTTAAATGGCTATAGTATAAAATGTATATCCTCAAAATCCAGAGGATTTTACCTCTATAGAAATGTAAAAATAGAAACATAAACCAGGCAAAAAATTAATTTGGGGAAAACATTAATAGGTTTTGGCTTTTTGCATTTTTTAAATCTAGGCTAATTCTTTAAAAGCACAACTTCTTTTCAGTTTAGAAATAGTTGAATTATATTGGCTATATCACAAAGATACATTTCGGCTTGGATGGAGACAGGATATATTCTCCGTGTAGCAACTGTAACTTAAATCGGGAACAGGTGAAAGTTCCTTTTCTGCATTATAAGGATTACCTCAGTTTATTGTACAAATCTAACTTTATTAAGACATTATATAATAATTCTGATGACTTGATCCTGACTGGATGCTCCTCACTCTCGTGTAACGCATTTTTGATGCAGTCAGCATCTGAAATACAGTATTGTTTTTAATACCTTGAAATACTGTTAAATTTCACAAGAGGTTTATATAGCTCTGGGATTTTCCTCCTAATCATTGGTCTGAGGCTGTTCTCCAGTTTCTCATAGTTCTTTTTCAGTTCCTTATGATATTCTTTTTGCTCAGGGGTAATCAGGTGCCGGTTTTTTTCCAGTGCTTCTCCACACCTGTTGCCCAAATAATGGGGGGAAAAACATTACTTGGTGATGGGTTACACTTAAGCCATGTGTAGTAATATCAAACCTTTGACCAGGATATGTATATTAGGGACCTCATTCTGAAAAAGTAGGATGGGGAAAGATGAATATTAAGAAGTAACCTACTTCTTATGTCACAATCAGAGGCAATCTCATTATTAGTTTTCCTTCTATAAATGTAGAAATATGCTTTATCAATGATTATTCTATAATGCAGTGGAGATCCTGTGACTTTTTACTTGTTGGACGTAGGCCCTCCCACCTTTTCTGTAGAAGCTTAGGGCCACCAATACGAGGTTATTTCTTCATTTCATCTCCATAACAATAAGCCTAGGAGGTTCATTGGATGGAATGATTAGCCCTCATTATGAAGCCCTCTCACACCCAGATCTGCTAGTACAGACCCACTCATGGTAATTACAAGATTAACTTATTTCTCTGTCCTCTTTTCTTACCTCATTATAAACTCTTTGAAGCATAATCTCAGCTTGTTATGATGTCGGTAAAGTTTTGGATCATCTGGAATCTCCGCCAGAAACACTTGGGCTACCTCTAGTGGTCCCTTATTAAAATAACATTTTTCTGTATTAGGGAACTACATTTTGTTGTTATCTATAGAAATATTAGCATGTAACACTCAGTAGAAGAACAAAAATTGGGCAATGAACTTTCAACAAATCCCAGGTGCAATAGAATGGGGCAAAATAAAAAGAAAACCAGCATCAGGAATCTACTTAATGGTAGCAAAATTGTAAAACTGATAACCTAGATCAGAAAGTGAATAGATTATGCAGCTGGTAGAGCCTCAGGAATCATTGGATGATATGAGCAACAATGAAAAACTTGAGTTTATTTCCAGATTGGCTATGTGCACACGTAGTTATGACATTTTCGTCGTTGTTGTTTTCCCAATATGCCAGTAAGGCTGAACAAAAAAATAGTACTTTGCAAAGCATAGGTATTCTATTATTTATCCTTATGTACCTGGTTAACGGTAGCTCCCACAGAACCTTGAAGGACCATCTGGAGCATTTTGGCATCTGGAGGCACCTGGTTGGTGGCAACTGCTAGCTCAAGCGTTTTCTTTTGCATGTCTTCAATTGCTACTTCAATTGGCATCAACACATACTGAAACCAAAGATAGTCCATTCATAAAGAAAATGCAGGCATTAATAAAATAAAAGTCTGGAAGACAAGCATAGGGCCACAGAGTGGGAAAGGTCATTATATCACACATGTTCACTGGAGCAGGGGTGTTCCCCCAAGAATTTGAGAGAGTAATACCTTTTTAAGAAGTTGACTACAATATCTTGTCTGCAAAGCATCAAGGTTACTTATTAAATGGCAACAGTGAGCCAGCATTTCCTGCATCTCTCTTTTGCCATTTAGGGATCCTTAGCGTTTTTTGCAGTCTAGGTATTGTAACCTATACACTACGAAGTTAAAACACTTTATAATAATTTTTCCTGGTCTTAAAACGACTGAAAATTGTATCTTCATCAATTGCGATTAGAGATAACGCCAAAAGTAGGGAAAAGGTGACTGAAAAGCCCAACACAGCCCTGAAGCTACAGATTCACTGCTCCTTCTTAAGATACATGCATTACCTCCTCCTTTTGAATTACGTTGATTCTAGTTTTGATGTAAGGAAAAGCATGCATTGTGGTCAAAATGGTCTTCCTCTTATATTGTTCACTCAGCTCTCCTCGTGGACGTCCATCCTGAGTAAAAGGGGTGGTGTACATAAATCGTCGAAGATCAAAGTTTTTCTCAAAAGGGGTTACTCTGTCTTTCATCTCATAGTCATCAAAGTATGGCTCCACAAAAGTAATTTGTATATAGGCCTGGGGAGAAGATAAAGTGGGTAAGTCGTATGTATTAATTATTTCTATGATTCATCACACAGTCAGCTAGATATTTAGACTGGATTTGAGATTTTTATCTATCTTTGGAGTCCTTCCCAAGGATCTGAGACAGGCAAATGTTGTTGTTTAATGGTTCTGAAGGTATTGTCACAGGATGTAATTATTATACCTCAGTATTGCCTCCTGATTACTGCCTGGAGTCGTCCCTGCTTATTATTTAGCAAGGTTTTTCAGAAGTAGTTTGCTTCTGAGAGAGAGAGGGCCCAAGATAACTCACTTGGCTTCATGCCTAAGGTGGGACTACAACTCAGTCTTCTGGTTTCCAATGTGATGCCTTAACTGCTGCACCAAGTAGGGCCTTGTAGGTTAATTATTATCAAGCTTAAGCTAAAGAGAGTCACACATGGAAAAGAGAAGGTAATTTTTGTACTTGTTCTGGATCCCATTCTTATTTAGTTGACATTCATTAGCAATCCAGCACCCACCATACAAGACTGGATCTTGCAAGACCATTTGCAAGACTGAACTCCAGTCTCTCTCTGCCATACAACCTTGGGATCAGGGGTGAAATCCTACCTGTTCGCACCGGTTCTATAGAGTAGGTTGCAAGCAGCTGGTGACATCATAGAACTGGTTCTCTCCAAATCTGTTAAAC
>JANHFT010003936.1:333923-349628 GCA_032467955.1 Pseudoxenodon macrops
AACCTGGAGAAAATGACCAGAAGTCATACAGAAAAAGAATTACTAGAACAGCGAAGGAAGGAAGGAAGGAAGGAAGGCTGTGCATGAAGTATGCAATGAATGTTACATTTTTTCCACTAAATTAAACACGACTGACCCCATGTGATTCAATTTAGTACTATTTACATATATACATATGCATTGTATTATACCTACAAACACTGTTTACATTGCAATAAAAATTGAAGAAAAACAAAAATTTCTTCTCTAGCACAAGGATAGAGAAAAGCTCTTTTTATACTAAGAATGTAAAATGAGTATCAGAACCATGATTAATACCCAGAACAGTTATTTTTTCAATGCACTTAAAGGGCAAGTATATTTCATTATATGTAATTTACACCCCAGATAACTCATTGGATTAAAATAATTTTAACAGTGCAGTAGTTGAAAGCTAATATTCAGGTATAATAATACAACCTTTTGGGATGGTTGTTTATTAACTTTTATCCCAAATAATGGCATAAAATACTGGAAACAAATTACATGAAAACCACATAAACGTCCATAGCATTATGCAGGGTGAGACTAACTGCAATCTTTTCTTTCTTGTTATTTTGTAAAATCGCTAATCTTTAGATTTAATCTCCATTTCTTCTCTTTATCTTCATTTGTTTTATCTTCTACAAGATAAAAATATTACCAGCACTTTTAAAAATGAACTGATCACCACATATAGGAATGATTCTAGCCCCTCGGCTACCCAAAACCATCTATATTACATGTTTAGCTCATGGATGAGTGCTGGTGCTTGCCATATACTAGTCAGATAATCTCAATCTAGATGCAAGAAAGAAAAATATTTGCATAAAATGTGAATTTAACAGAAATGGGGAAAGGGGTTTCCATTAAATGAGCCATGGTGATGCAGTGATTAGAATGCAGTATTGTAGGCTAACTCTGCCCATAGTCAGGAGTTTGATCCTGACCAATTCAAGGTTGAATCAGCATTCTATCTTCCAAGGACAGTAAAATTGGAACCCAGAATGTTGGGGGCAATATGCTGCCATTGTAAACTGATGTAAAGCAGTATGAAGCTGTATACAAGTCTAAATGTTATTGCTATCAAATCCCACTGTCCACTGAATATGAATTTATATGTCTAGTATTTAACGTACATAAATATATGAATGTACATATTTGATATAAAAGATATACAGAATTTACATAAATTCCATTCATTTGTGAAAAGAATTCAGATTAAAACACCAAACAATAGACTTTTCTATTATTCGGGGGTAAAATCCAACGTAAGATTTTGTCCATTGCATCCAAGCTCCACCAAAAAGAAGTCCAAACATTTGAGGTTTTATTGCATAAACAACCTAACGGTAATTTTAGCAATCTAGAATTGTATGCTCCACTCTTACCTTTGAGGACATGGTGCTTTTCACTTCTTCATCAGGAGCATGCTGGATCCCAGCAATATCTGGATTGCTACAGCTTGTTGTCCGACTCTGCAAGAGTCGAGATCCCACTGAGACAGCAGCCGTACGGCCATATGTGTAATAACGAGATTCAGGAAGATTTGTGCTTCCACTTGTACCTGCCAAGAAAAAAACATTATGCTGCCCATTGGTATTTAAAAAAAAACCATACCATGACATCGCTGGGTCCCAAAAGTGATAATTTTGCCCTTTTTTGTACAGGGAAATGTTCCATCCTCTCCCTCTAAGCTAATATGTTTCTGTTCCTGAGTAAATCCACCATCCCACTGTAATCTA
The DNA here is from genome assembly GCA_032467955.1 of Pseudoxenodon macrops. NCBI lineage: Eukaryota > Metazoa > Chordata > Lepidosauria > Squamata > Pseudoxenodontidae > Pseudoxenodon > Pseudoxenodon macrops. The sequence continues at coordinate 335,687 of JANHFT010003936.1, forward strand.
CATTTCAGCACAAGGTCCTCTCCTCACAATCATTTGAAATTTTTGCAGAAGTAACAGCAATATTACAACAATCGATTATAAAGATTAGCCAGATTCAGTTTATATAGTGTCCATAAATGAGTAAAAATCTTTCTCTAAATTGAATTATAATGTGAGCACTATGAATTTTTTCTAATTTAAAAAGTGCTTCTTCAAAGAAAGAAAAATCTTGTATTCAAAAATAAAAAATAAAAACGTTTTTTTCCCCCATTGCTTACTTCAATCAATTACAGACAGGGCTTAGTTTTTCACAGTTCACATGTGCAATCCCATATTTTAGTCAGCAAAGATTATAGAAACAATTATGACTGACAATAATGGCCTTATCTGGCCAAGGCTTAGCAACAACTGTCCTTCCTGAAGTTTTTTCTGCTCAGAGTTTAGATTAATCAGAGATTAGCCCCCACTGCATAATGTCTGCTAATCCTATATTTTTGATTGCAACCAAATCCAAGCACTAATTACAGTGAAATCAAGGTTTAATTTCTTACCCAGGCTTGAAGCAAGGCATGCTTCAAGAGGACTAAAGAGGCCAAGAGGACTAAAATGATGGGTGCAACCAAGGATCCAAACCTTACTCCTTTATAATGTGTATTGATGCATGTGAAGAGGATCAATCTGCAGTTCTGCCTCCCATTGTGGCCCTGCTGATCCCAGTTTATGGCTCTGCTAGAAGCCACTCTCTATGGTCAGAAGAAACAATTTTCACCTGATTCTTGTTTGGAGAAGTCTAGTCAAGTTTAAGGCTTTTCTTTTTGACATTGTGAGAACTATTTCCTGCATGATACAGTACTTACAAGGAGACTGTCAATTGTAGTTCACCCAAAAGGAAATGAATTCTTGGCAGAGAATATGGTCTTTCACAAATTTGTACTTGTGATATGTTTTCCTCTACCTAAATAGTAAATTCTATGCTGAGCATGTGGCAAATTTTATAATCTGAAACAATTGGGCTTAAATTTCTTGGTTAAAAATGATATCATGCAAGATATTTATGATAATATTTGTTTGCCTGGTCACCATAGGATAATTGGCAAGTTAAAAAAAATCAAGGATGTCATATCATTTCTTCAATTACTAATCTACTGCAAGCCTGACTTTTACAAAGAATGTTTGGGGGTAAAACTAAAGGTAGATGGAGATCCCCATTGTCTGACACTCCTTTCTCCTCTCTCCGGTATTCTGTGTCTTTCTAAGCGACAGACCTCACCAGATGGTGTTTTGCACAGGGTTTTTCAAATCAGAGTAAGGGCAGTATAAAATGCACTTGATAGGGGGAGGCTGGCTAAGCCAGGTATGCTGAATATCCTATAGTTTTGCTATCTTGGTCGTTTTCACTTGAAATGAATCTTAAAGAATTTGGTGCAAGGCTTATGGAATCCACTGGAGCTTAATCTGAGAAAATATTAATAAATATTAATAAACCCCATCTAAGTATAAATAAGCACCAATTTTATACCTGTAACTATAAATAACAAGAGATTACCACCATACCTAGTTTGATAAAATCTCTCTGAACTTCAGGAAGACGGAACACGTAATACACGTATGATGCTAGGAGACAGTTTCGCCCATGTTGGTCCTGGCTCAGATCTTTACTGTTGTGTAGGCTATTCACTATTGCCACCACCGACTCAAAGGCAAACTGGGAGAAGTTTGCTGGAAACAACAAAATAATTTTCCTGATTCAGTTTATATGTAAACATGACTCATTTTTGTAGACTTTCTAAGAACATTTCTGAATTTCAACTTATTTCATCACAATTTGGCACTGGGAAATGTAAAATTATTTGAGAATAAAGTACTCCAATCTATATTTAAAGTCAATGAATTACACTTCAAAAATGTCCATATCATTAAAAATGCCTTAATAGGGTATTCCTCAATGAGTGGAAAACAGAGCCAAAACTCAAAACTCATTCATTAAATTCAGATTCAGTCAGACTTAGGGTAGATCCACTGATTAGTCTACTCAGCCTGAATCTGTATTCAAAGCAATGAATTTATTCATGAAATTTACATAAAACAAAGCAAAATTATCTCTGGTGTGGCAGAGAGGGTCTATCAATCCAGGAATAAGTTTCTGATTTCTAGGAGACAGATAAATTGTTTGTTTTTCTATATTAATCTTGCTTGATCTGAAGAAGAACATGCTTTAATATTTTTTAAACATTCCAAATAACACAAGATGTATGAGTCCTGAAATCAACAGCAATGTTTCATACCTGTCTGGCCAGCTATAAGCATTGGCTGGACAGACAACTGGAACAGTTTATCCAACACCAAGTGTAAAAAGTGCACCAGAGGCTCAAGGCGGGAAGAATTCAAGCAAATAATGCTGAGTTTCAATTCATGTTCTAGACTGCCTTCTGCAATTTTCTCATTCAATACTCGGATGGGGAAAGTAACTTGGCATTCAAGTGCATGGCACAGGATGAAGAACTTCTCCAGGTGATTGTCCTATAAACACAACCCCCAAAAAGTATTTATGATGCATAAAGCTTATTATAATATAGAGCTTGAATTGCTCCTGTCACATATTTACCACAATGGAAAAAGGAAACATGTATTTTTTCAGTTAAATGCATAGTTAAAACAGTTTAAATCTTCAGAACCAATCCAGATCTTGCAGAAACCAAGTTTTAAAGTCTTCCCAATCTTGATGTAGCTAGTCTAAGAGTTAATGTCTTTTAATTAACAATATTTTAAAAATCCAAAACTATTATGATCAATCTCACTAAACTTGTGTAATTTTTAAAAAAGAACTATAATCTTAGATGCTTTATTTCAAAATGTGAAATAATGTCAACATTTGAAGGCCAATATTATTATTCTTTTTTTCTCTTGAAAAACTCTGGTTCTCCAAATCAACTTGCAAGCTTATTTTCATATATACATATATACAGCATATCAATGAACAGTACTAAACTTTGTGAATATCAGTATTTTTCTTAAAAATTAAGAGAGATACAGAAAGGAATGTTTGAGAGAGAGAAAATGCCCATGAGAAAAAATCATCTTCAAGTATGAACAAAATTAGAAAAAAATGTTTTAGTTCTTCAATTACATCTGGACCTCCTTTGACATAACTCTAGCATAATTAATATTAGTCCCAGTCATTTAGTCATTGAAATAAATTATTTTAAACCTATGAAGCAGCTGCCAAAGAGGGGCATAAATCTTTGTTGACTGTTTAGACCACTTAGATACCAGGCATACTGGACATTTGCTTCTACTTTTTTTATATGTGAATTTAATTAAAACCTATAAAACCGCATTCACCTAGAAGGTTGCTCTGATTGCTCAATTTGATATGCTGTGTGATTATAGCGTAACCTAAAAGAATCAAGGAAATTATACATTTATACAAGATGTAGTTGCTTTCCAGCTGAACTTTTTTGTGGTTTAACTAGAAAGACAGGCTTTCTATATTTGATAACCTCAGTTTTGTGAAATTTGAAGTTTTGAAGATCAGTAATTGAAGTTAAAGAATGAATTTGAAAAAGAAAACATTAATTTTTGTATAAATGGAAACTCCCTCCCCTAATTTCTTACCTGAGTATGAACTGATGATATACCTTGCACTTCCACGTTAAACACTCCCTTGTGTCCTTCCACCCATTTAATAGGAGGAGACTGTGGAGGAACTTTCTATATGGAAGACAAAATTGGTGGTCAAAACATTTGTGACGGCAATACAAAAGGCAATGAATTCACATTTATGTTTACTTGATGTTGAGTCTTTTTGTACTGAACACAAAATATTTACAGTTAACATTTTAACAGCTGCCACTTCAACTCAGAACATTTCCAGGCTATTACATTCATACAGTTATGGCATCTTCCCCAATATGGCATCCTTTCAAAATATTATTCTTGCAAAATAAGTCAATTTCCATCATTCTTCCTTATTATAATGATCTGTGGATAGTACACAAGCCTAAAGGAACAAATGAATAATTCTAAAGTATCTAACATGTAACCAAATGAGCCAAATGGAGAATTACCACTAAATGTTTTGATGTATTTTTTTCAAAATAAATACCTAGTTCATTACTGGAATTTACAATGGCTGTAAATAAAACTCTTCACATTTCACATTACAGAATCAGATTCTATTCTAATGATTCTATGTTATTTAAATATTATGAGACAGCGGTTCTCAAAATGTGTAGTCTGCCCCCCCCCCCGAATGGTGGCTGTATCAAAAACAAATACATACTGGTATTTTCAAAATTCTCCATTTTAATTTCTAATGTACTGTAGTAAATATTGATAGTTATAACCCATTTAAAAAGTTCTCAATCATTTTTTAAACAATATACACAGATTTTAAGACAAAAATCGAGAACCACTATTCTGCTATGTATCTTTGTGTCTTTAAATAACATGTCTCTGTATATGTTCTTCCATTTAAGGAAGTAAAATGTTATAATATCAGGGAAAAAATGTTAACTGTGTCCTTTTCCTTGGGCAAAATGATTCTTGGTGCTTTTCTTCATTACCTCTGCTGAGTGCATTGAATAGTTGGCAGGCAGTTTATCCAAAGCAACAGGCAGGCAATAATGTCCTGTTTGGAGCCGATCAATTAACAGAATTGGCAGCCACTGAAACAGATGACGAGGGGAAGAGAGTTATATCATTACTGCATGAACGATTGATAAGGCTTAATTACATTCCAAGAAAATGGATTAGAAATCAACTGAAATCTGTTTCTTTCCACATTCGTTCTTGCAAAGACCTTTACTGTCTATCAGTTTCATTATTGGCATTCAAATGCAATTACTGGCATTTCTGCCTCTAAACTGCCGCTCTGTAAAACTACTGATTTTCTGAATACCCTCTCCCACACCAAATCACAAAGTTTTTCAAGAATCCAGCATAATATATGGAGAAGATCCCATGGGCAATTATATGCTTTTGTACCACCACTTTCCCTCATCTAGTCCGTTCCTAGCCTGAGTGGCAGAGATGTACATCATGCAGAGAAATAAATGTATATGATATACATCTGGTGTATGTTATATATGGTGCAAACTATAAGATATATACCGGTAAGTGATCTGTGGCAAAATAAATAACTTCAGACAGAATTTAAGTTAAAATTCCTGCATAAATCCTGGACTGACATACAAAACATGATATTACATATAGATGTTTGCTGTGACGTGAAACATCACATGCAATATTTTGTTATGCATGTAACTATGCAATACATGCAATACTCAGAAGACATACAATATGCAAGAAATCCCTTATAGGTATTTCATGAAGTGAACTATGAACCACTAAAGCTTTTGCAATAATAGATTTGTTAGTCCTTAAAGTAATACAAAGCTCTGTGGGTTCTTTTTTTGTGCAAAGGCTTACTTCACTGACACTTATGAAAAGTGTGCAATATAGACCCATAAATATTAAACAGATGCCTGCAAAGTGTGTCAAGTTTTACTTTGACAAATAGATAAGAGATTACAGATTTGTGCAATAAATATGCAACACAAGTGACAAACTATTGCTTGCTTCCGTTGACAATTACAAATAATTTTCACATTGAGTAGTACAATACAATTTATGTTTCACACATGCTTCTTTGACATTTTGCTTCTGTACAGTGGACAGAAGGTCCTCAGCATGTGACAGTGCTTCACCAAATTTTTGTCTGGTTCTAAAAGTCAAGCAGAATTGGGCCACCTGGAGGGTGACACCATAAAACCCCAGGGAGTAGGCTAGATTAGAAAAAAGGCAATGGCAAATTGTTTTTGTACATTTGCCAAGAAAATAATGTCAACTTTTACACTGTTGCCAAGAAAAATTACATGCATGTGTCCATGAACTCACCAGGAATCAAGCTAAACTCAAATGAAATTTTACAGTATTTTCAGTTGCCAGAAACAATGAAAAATTCATTTTTCCAAGGAACCAAAACTGACTTACTGAATAACCCAGGAGAGTTTCTACAGAAGCTCCTTGTTTTGACTGACAGCTGATGTGGTAAAATGTGAACAGCAGATGGTGTTTTTCTGTCAGTTTAGCAGGGAGTTTAATTTTCACTTCTTCATAAAAATCGGGACACCTGTATTTTTTTTAAAACAAGAAGATATCTATATCTGTATCTCTATACTTGTATTGATATGTAAGTAGCAAACATAGAGCCTTCTTTAAAGAACTGCAAGTTTCTTTACCTATTTATTAGTTTTAGTGTATAGCATATCATAAGATTTGTGATAGTATAAATCTGTCACAGAGATCATAAATAATGAAAAGAAATAGGAACTTTAATAGAATTTATAGATCTAACCCAAGCTGGAGAAAAGACCAAGAAATTGCTGCTACAAATCCAAAAGAAAATGAAATCTCTATTTATATATGCAAAATATAAAATTGTTTACCAATAAATATAATTAAAATGTGATTTCTTTGATCAATGTAGACCAGGGGTGTCAAACTTTATTTCATTGTGGGCCACATCAGGGTTGTGTTTGACCTTGGAGGGCTGGTGCATGTGTGGCGTGTGGCCAGTGGGTGGGGTGGTCATGGTGGGCGTGGTTGAGGTGGTTATCGGCATGATGGGCATTAGATTCAGGCTCAAGATGCATTTTTTTCCTTCTCTTCTTTCTTTCCAGAGTTCTTTACTATAACCATTTTTCTATCTCTTCTACCAGATATTACTGGCAAACATTTATTACTTAGTCTTCATATTCCACTAAACTTTTTATTTCTAAATTTATACTCCATTGTTTAATAGTAAATTGCTTTTCTAGGCAGAAAAGCAATTTATACTATTATATTTTTATCATTCAACTAATAAAAACTAATAATAAAAATACAATAGCATAAATAACATGATAATATAAGATCTAACAGAGGGAGTAAATTTCCAGGATAGTAAATAAAAATGGCTGTCAATTATAGATTGTTGATTGTAGATTAAATGGACCTACAGTATGTAAAATCTGGCATTAAACTGTAGTATTAACATAGGATTGTTGCTTGCTTTCTATCCAGATCAGGCACTTATTTGACGCCACATAATTGTAATCCAGTCCAATCCAGTCCTCCTGCAGCACTCTGCCAGCCGAAAACAAGCTGTGCATAGGCCCCATGCAGCCCGTTTTCGGTCGGCAGAGTGCTGCTGGAGGCCACGGAGGCCAAAAACGGGCCATGCGGGGGCCTCATGGGACTTCCGTGCGGCCTGTTTTTAGCAGGCAGAATGCTGCAGGACGCTATGGAGACTGAAAATGGCCACGGGGGGCCGCATGCAGCCACCTCACAGCCCATTTCAGCTGGCAGAGGCACCTGCCAAAGCTTGGTCCTTTGATATTTCCAGGCCAGCCCTACGGGCTTTGAGTTTGACACCCCTGGTATAGAGCAATTAGAACCATTAATTTATGGTGAAATTTCCCCTTCATCTTTTTGGGGGGGGGGAGATCAGATAAAATAAATTGCATCATATTTAGATCATATCACTCAGTTGAGATACTATGAATATTCATACCAAGTCTATTTGTAATTTGAAACTGGGGCATATAAAAGTAAACTAATTTTAAAAATTACTTCTTTTCCAACTAAACTGTATTCAACTGATATAAATAAATCACTCTCTTTCATGCTCTCATTTAGAATATGAATTAAAGATTACCATTGTTGCAAACGCAATTTGTTCATTTCCTGAACTTTACCTGATGTAATTGGGATTTTTTGTTTGCAAGTTCTTCATCAATGTTGCCACAGAAACTTTGAACTGGGAACCTGCTGTTGGCGGCCTCTTTAAATTAATCTTGACAGGGTTTCCTTCTGGAAATAGTTCTTTAATGAGGGAGTGGTTGGCTTTCCACATAGCTTGGGACAGATCACGGTAAAGCAGGTCATTATTCTTGTCAACAAACCCTTCTACCTGATACATCACCTAAAACAGCAAACCAAGAATCTAAATAAGCAAAGGTGATCAATTCTGGGAGGGGAAAAACATACCAAGAACAAATTGATCACATTATCCAAATGCCTATCTTTTTATATCCAGCATTAATTATAATAAAATTCCCTCACTTTGAGGTCTTATTGGAGTTCAGAATTTTCTACCATAAGCAAAGAGAAAAGGATGTTAAATTGTACATCTCTCTTCAGTTGCTGTAATGTTTGGGGAAGTATTGGAATGAAAACCACCAAAGGCAACTCATCAATGCATGCTGTTTCTCTCAGGTCTACCCTACCTTTATTTATTTATTAAATGTATATGCCATCCATCTCATGGTCAAGTGACTCTGAGAGGCTTACAATATCATAAAAAAGGAATATAAAACATTAAAATGTTAACATTAAATATATTAAAAGTTAACAATAGCCAGGAACCCAAACAAAAATAGGATAGAAATGAGATCTTCATCTTATTCCACCAACCGCCTTCAGGGTGGAAGGACCCCCATGGGGGCCCCAAGCCAATTAGCAGAACCTGGTTTTGTGGCCCCTTCAGAAGGTCCAGGGGATCTCGATCTTGAGGTGCAACATGTTCCAGAGGGTGGGAGCCAAAGCAGAAAAGATTCTTCTCCTAGAGCTGTAATACCTTGACCAATGGAGTCCACAGCATACCCTTCTGCTGAAGCGAATAGGTAGGTCAATCCCGTTGGGGTGATGTTTCATGGGATTTGAGCCTTTATCTTTTTGATGGGGAGGAGGGGGAACGTCAAAAGCAAACATGTTTTCAAATATTCAAGGCTATTGGAAAACCTTACCTTGCCAGCATAATGTTGAATCCTGAAGCAACAGTGTGGGAGGGAAGTATCGTTTAAGAAACGTGAACATTTGCTCATCCTGCTTTCAAAGTGTTGGTGAGTAGCACAGACCTGGTTCAATTTGTCTAAGAAGGTTTCATCAGTAACAGCCCCTGGCCGCAGACATTCTTCATCTAGCATAGCTAGGATTCCATTCTGATGCTGTTGGGTAGTGTAACAGTTCATTTTATTAATAGGGCATAAATATTCTATCATATGCTTTAAGAAGTATTTATACTTGATTGCGCTACGATGAAAAGAAAAAGAATCCGGTTTCAATAAGCCCAATTTTACAACTACTGATTTAGACTATGTAAACAAGCATCAAGCAAATTATGAACAGAATGTAACAAGCAGAAATAACATTTCTAAATATCAGTCACCCAAATACGAGTTAATAATTGTTGTAAGAAAAAACATACAGCATACATGAAGCTGAAATATTAAGATTTGGAGCTTCCTGTTAAAACCTTCTAAGAGGTTTCCAGTCTACTTTCCTAGGTTGTGAACATCTATCTTTCCACATTCTCCTGAAGATAGATATACTACCATACAGATGGATCATAGCTTAATAAAAAAAAGCGCCATACATTCCCATCACAGAGAGTTTTAAATAGAGGCTATGCAATGATAACAGCAACACAGATTCCAATATGAATCATTCTATCTGACTATCAAGACAAAAAAACTTTCCACGGTTTGAAGCTGATTTTAAGGCTGATTCACACTTAATGGATCGACTGAGGACCTATGTTCTGCAAATTCTCATGAGATTCTGAGAACGTGTAAAAGAAACAAGCACAAGGATAAGACAACTTCAGATTCGGTTGTTTCCTGGGTGGAGAGATGGGTGGAGATATGCTCCCTTGCATATCTTTCACAAAAAATTACCGATAATAGTTTTAGGAAAACATAGGAACACAACACAAGTAAGAAATTCAGATGGTATGACAATGATCACAATTTATTATTGTGATATTGAAAAATGAAGACATGCAAAACACAAAATATTCACTGAAGGAAATGACATAGCATGAAATAGGCAGCATTTCAATTGCCCCCTTACTCATGCAGTCTTAAGAGTCTTTTTTAAAAAGAATGGATGATTAATATTGGCAAAACCTCTCTTTTTTTGCTATATATAGTATAGAAAACAGGAGACTTCTGAATGGAACAATGGTATCAAGGTATCAAATACCTTATTTGATACAGAATAATATTATCCAAATATTGGTTTCTCCAAAAGGCTGCACAATGTTCCTTATGGCCATATCTTACCAAATATTCATAAATCCTGTACAGGATTCTTATCCAACAGATATTTACAAATAATATACATAACATGATTTATTGAAAAAGCCATAATTAGCCAATTCCTATAACGTATTAAATTACATAATCCATAATCCAAACCACAAAGGCTGGTCTTGACAACCTACAGCCAAAATAAGTAATTTTATAGTTGTATGAGAGGTGAACCAGGCTAGTGTGATTTGTTCTTCTAAGAAAAAATCAGTAGAGACTCTCAGTATTGGAAAAAGCTGATCCTTTGTCATATGCTAATTAAAATATTTACCCAGTTTCCACTGTTGCCGAGGAACTAATCTGACTTGAGAAGGTCTGGGTAGGTAAGAATTGTTTGCACTTATATGCTTCATTTCCAATGAAATGTTATTCACTAAGTAACAGAACAGTTCAGAAAACTTATATCAGGGGTGTCAAAGTTACATTGTCACGGTGGCATCATGTGACAGGTTTGGACTTTTTTTCTTCCTTCGCTAAACCGGGTGTGGGTGTGGCCAGTGTGTGACGCATCTGGCCCGTGGGCCATGAGTTTGACAGCCCTGACTTACATATAATAATAATGCCATTATTAACCAAATGGTACTATATGTTACAAGGCAAAATATATCACTTAATGGATTAAGGTTTAATGCCTTGCTTAAAAACTTTCTATACCTCTGATACAAGTCCCCCCCTTCCTGTATTTCTTTCCTTTCTACTTTTTTGTGTATCAAAGTAAAGTGCAAATGGTAATACCGTACATGAGCATTCGCTGCCAGCTGAATTTTTGATTAAAAAGAAAAAAAATTAAACACAGATACAATAAACAACAAAAGAATGCAAAAGAATTTTGCGTGGAAAACTTACATTCTCTATAAGATCACAAATTATAGCATTGTTGAAGTATTCAATGTGAGTCCATTCAATACCCTATAAAAATAAGGTTGAAAAACAGAGAAAGAAAATATGGCCAAATAATTTTTAACAACACAAATATAGAGGTTCCCCAACCATGCAAAGCTCTACCAAGTTCAATAGAATTAACTTAACCAAAAGCTAATACTTAGTCAATATGTATATAACTAAAATTATTGGACATCTGTAACTGAGTGGTTTCCCACCATTATGTTTATTTTTTCCCTATATAATTCAAGGCTCTAAAAAAGCATTAAAATTCGTTTTGTACTATACTCCCTGAGTATTCTTAAAGAATATTCTTGAGCTAATCTAAAAATAATTGGATAGGTATGTGTTCAATATGTTTCTCTTTCTCATTCCATGCTCTCCAGCCTGGAATATGTCACTGTTATGCAGCACCAATCAAAGGAGATGGCCTGATTTAACTGTATGCTTCATGGTAGTAAGATATTTAAAGCTGGCAATACATAAACTATACTTAAACAGCCATAGAAAAACTGTATTTTCTGCATTATAAATCCAGACAGTTAAATGTACTAAAACAGAGATTCTAAAACTGTGGAGGGATACTATGACTGCCTTACATTCTCTTCTCAATAGTTAATCATGTAGTAGGATTCTTTTAAGTACATGAAGAAGACCAGCAATATCTGGCTTCTTTCAAAGATCCACTGCTTGCCTTAATTCAAGCATGTTTTAGTAAATTGTCATGTCCTAGAATACTTAGTTTTTCTAAATCCTAAGAAAATTACTGCTGCTAGTTAAAATTGTAAGGGCATTTCAAATGTACTTTTTCCACATTAACATTAGGTAGCCTTGGAACCTGCTCTTTAATTTTAGATTATATGAAATTAAAGGTTTCACAACAAGAAGATGATATAAAGAAAAAAAATTAATAGATAAACCTCTATTTTGACATTCTTTCTGAAAAAGAATACCAATTAAAATTATTTTAAAACTTCTGATAAAGGTGTACCCTATTTTTCGGACTATAAGACACACCGGCGTAAAAGACGCACCAAGATTTCGAAGAGGTAAGTAAGAAAAAAAAGTTTTTATCCTTCCCGGCCCCCAGGAGCACTCTGCAGGCCTCCCAAACCAGAGGTGCGTCCCTAACGTTTCAGTCCATTTCTACCGAACCATTAGTAATTACTGGCATGGTCCGGTTGAACCGATAGTAACCCGGGCCTGCCATGCTCCCGAGCCGGTTCTTTCGGTGAGGCCATAAGTGGCGCCATCTTGGATTTTCTTGGATTTAATCTTGGATTAAAAGCACTGTGCATGTGTGCATGCGGCCGCAACGCACCCCTAGCAAACCATCAGTAAGGTTTAAAACCCACCTCTGTCCCAAACCCTCTACGCAACCCGTTTTTCATAAAAACAGGGCTGTTTTTCACCTGTTTTTGCAAAAAACAGTGCGTGCAGAGGGTTTGGGAGGTCTGCAGAGTGCTTCTGCCTTCCCACAGCCCCCAGAAGCACTCTGCAGGCATCCCAAACCTTTTGCACACCCTGTTTTTGCGAAAAACGGGTCCATGTTTTGCAAAAATGGGATGCGGGCGAGGCTTCGGGAGACCAAAAATGGCTGTATTCAGTGTATAAGACGCACCAACATTTCCACCCTCTTTTAGCAGGAAAAAAGGTGCGTCTTATACTCCGGAAAATACGGTATGTATCTCAAAAAGGGAGGGAGTTTTTGGTGTTGTTTTTGCATCCTGTCTCCCCCAATCACAATTATTTTTTTGGAGCCTCAGATGGGAGCTTTATATTTGTTAGAAATGCAGAAACTGCTAATGCTGCTAAACCAATCTGAGTGTTCTTGAATAACTGCCAGATGTGTTTTCCATTCCATTCCTCAATCTGTGTCAATTTCCCATGCACTTAATTGAAACAGATCCAAATTCCTTCGGTGCAAAGCCTTAGGTCAATAAACACTTTGCACATCTTGAGAGTGTTTCTAAGGAAATGACTATTTCACCTCACAAACCCCTGAGATTTGTCTGCCTTTAATCTTCATCTTCAGGAGGACAGATGCTCAGTTTAAATGACTCCATCAGAACAGAATAGATTACACTTTGGTAGTACTAATTTTTTGTAATGTCATCAATCAAGTCTGAGCATCATTATATAAAATATAAAACACATTTTATATTACCTGTGCAATATTCTGGATGTTCGCATCTATGCTTCCAGGACAATCTCATGGTTTGCTTGGATCTCAACAAACCTTTTGCCAACCTTTACCATTTTCATTTGTGCCTTTTGGATTATTAATTTTGTTTCAAAGCTAGCCCTTGTGATTCATTAACAGCTGTCAGTATAATGGAACAACCCCATATCTTACAAGACTGGCAAGGAATAACTTTTCCAAAAGTTAATAAAGGCAAATAGAGGATGCTACTAATGGCAGGACTGGGAAGTTACACAGGAAACAAATACATACTTCTCGTATATATTCTTCTTGCTCCTCCTTTAGAGTAAGCTCAATGAAGATCTGCTGCAGTTTCTCATTGCAGTAGTTAATAATAAACTGTTCAAAACTGTTATCCTACCCAATAAAAGCAAAAAAGTGTCATTAATCACACTTGGAAGGGTTAAAAATCAAAAGAGTTATAGGCTGAAAGTCATTTTTACAATTTACTATCTCATGATAATCATATCAATATATCATTCTGTAAATTACCTAATGGACTTCAGTCATACATATAATCACTTTATTTTTGGTACTGGTAACACTACAACTAAAGATTTAAGGATTTTATTTTTTTACTTTTCTCAAAAAACAATTTCTCTTAAGACCAGTAGAAGCAACATACTGCAAAAAAAAGTTTAAAAACACACAGCTGGAGACATAATAAATAAATAACTATAAATATGATAGATAGATAGATAGATAGATAGATAGATAGATAGATAGATAGATAGATAGATAGATA